>JAVYIG010005928.1:0-127456 GCA_035222895.1 Strongylocentrotus droebachiensis
TTCTTCTTCTTCTTCTTCTTCTTCTTCTTCTCCTTCTTCTTTTTCTTCTTCTTCTTCTTCTTCTTCTTCTTCTTCTTCTTCTTCTTCTTCTTCTTCTTCTTCTTCTTCTATTTCTTCTTCTTCTTCTTCTTCTTCTTCTTCTTCTTCTTCTTCTTCTTCCTCTTCTTCTTCTTCTTCTTCTTCTTCTTCTTCTTCTTCTTCTTCTTCTTCTTCTTCTTCTTCTTCTTCTTCTTCTTCTCCTTCTTCTATTTCTTCTTCTTCTTTTTTTTCTTTTTTTTCCTTCTTCTTCTTCTTCTTCTTCTTCTGCTCCAACTTCAGCTCCAAACTCAAAATTTTCCGACAACAATTACGAAATCGATGTGCAAGCACCAGGGGCGGCGATCCCGGGGGGAGGGGGCGGGCGGACACTTTCTCCCTCAATTTTGTTAAGGGGGTCGTCCCCCCCCCCCGGAAAATGTGAAAAAGTGAAAAGTAAAAATTGTATAACAAATACTGACTAAAGAATGCAACACACTTTTAGGCTCGGGAGGGCACAAGAGTGCAGTGTTTAAACTAATCAAAATGCAAAGATCTTCTCGCTCGGTCGCTACGCTCCCTCGTATAATATCCTTCAAAATGTACAACTAAATATTGTAGAAAATATGTATTCCATACAGATTTTCCCTCGCATTTCGTCCCCCGGTCATGAATAGAAATCGCCGCCCCTTGCAAGAACCATCCCCTTGTTTCACCTCTTTTAAAAATGCATGGTTGAACACTTTTAAATCAATAGATCATAACGCAAAGATGTGCACATGGTGACAGTCATAACTATTACTGCATGGCCTAGGTTTTCTGTGTCTACTGGTCTATGACACACAGTCATTCGGGCGAGTGGGGTTCAGATCCCTTCGTTAAAGGGATAGTTGAGTTCTGTTGCAGAGGGCGCTACAAAAAATAATTTTGTTGTGAGAGAATGAAAAACTGAGTGTCAAATTTGAAAGAACATAATATTTAAATGACAAAATCATCTTTGTTGATCAAAATCGGTTCAGAGACGGCTGAAATATAACGATTTCTAATACTTTCGTACCACCAAAAATATTAGATATTTTGAAAAATTTGAAAAACCGAAATAACGCCTTTTACGTCGCACTTCAGCCAATGCCGATGTTGTTTTTTGTTGGCATTTTCGTGTTGCTTATATTACCCACAACTAGCCGGCTCATGTATTGTTATTTTTAATTAAATAATTAATTAACGGTCACCGTGTTTTTGTTAAAGTGGAGCTGAATTGGTATGGTCGTATTGGCTAAATTTCACACATTTTGGGGTCTAAAATTACCTTCTTAGCAATTTTAGGTTCTAAAAAGGCACTACAAATGTCATAGATAAGAATAAGAGCAATAACCATGCACTATGAAGGCATTTGCGGTCTGAAAACAGAACTCAACTATCCCTTTAACACCTCAACAGGATAGTGAGTCAGTCCAACAGAACCATCAGTCACAATCACAATCGATCTGATAGAGAAAGCATAGATAAAATAGACAAAGGGTTTACTAAAATGTGACTTGAAAAGAGCGTCACCGCTCTTATTGATCACATATTCTATGAATTATCAACGTGTTTGTTCCTAATTTCCGAAAAATTCTCGATTTATTAAAGACATATGACGTACAATGTATTAGCTTTGTCACTCTGAGGTAATACCCCAGCCACACTGCCCAACTGCGTCTAAACGGACCAATAACTGACCGACTCTTGACCATCTGGCGTAAAAGGGTTTTGTTCGGTCATGGTGTTCGTCTCGTGTAGGTGTGACTGTGGTCGGTATGATAAAAGGAATAGTTAAAGGTGAATTAGCAGTGATTCTAAGAACCGTAACAGTGACTTTAAGAGTCCCTGGGTACGGTTTAATACCACGTGAGTGGTAGAGCCTGTCACTTGTAGACAATAAGAAGTGGTTTTATAACCACCGTCAATTCTTTCTTTTCGCTGAAATGATAGACAGAATTTAGAATACACATCTAAATTTAGAGAAAGAGAAATGCAATCGTCATTATTTCCACCACCTGTCAATGTCTACGTATGACAGGAGAGGAGAGAGAGGTTTCAGTTCTATTTACAAATCTTAAGTGAAGCACCTTTAGGTCTGAGATCTCTGCAGATTTAGGATTTAAGGGGCAGAGTTTTAAAAACTAACAGAGAATGAAACAACTCTTGGGGGAAAATTTTCTTTCTTTCTCGAAGTCACACAAATTTACAAATCGAGTATTTGGTGGCAGAGACTGAAGAACCGCCAAACAGAGAATTTGTTCTACTTTTAAAGTCATTGTATTTTCTCAAAACATTAGTCATTTAGAATAATAGGTATACCCTTCATTGTGTAGCCGATAAGGCATGAGGTATTGTCTTTGCCGAGAGTGATAATAAGGCACGTTTTAGGCGTAATAGTCCAAATTTAATGAAAAGTAAATCAACAACGAGCAGCATTAATTTGATGAGGAATTGCCCAAAACTTTCAAACTGCAGTGGGTTATCTCGAATTAATCAACCACAAAAAACATAGACTGGACTGGAGAGAGACAGAGAGAGATTAAATTCGTCTTCATTGAACATCGTCCAGGTCGTGGTCGAATCAGAGAATGATGAACGTCGATCTCGCCATCAAGCGTTTCGAGTGGGAGATCTGGCGGCGACGATCAGGGATATTGAAGATCAAGGAAAAGGATAAGGTAAGATCATCCATATTTTTGTTTTGAAGAGAAGGTTGAGTTTTCGACTAGTACAGGTAAGAAATAATTTGTGAGGTTTTCATTTACTTTATGTCAGTGTAGAAGAATACCACAGGGCCTATAAAAAAGACCAATCTTCGAATACCCTGATATTCGAAATATGAAGAGAAATAGCATGAAAGCCATGTTAGTTCCAAATACCCATTTTTGTGTACAGTGCTTTTTTACTTTATGATTTTCAGCAATAAATAGTCAATTTCTAATCGTTTTGACTATTTCTAAACTTCAAAATACACAATGCCAATGTACTACATTACCTTTCTCAATGTTTCCTTCATATTGCAATAGCATTAAAACAAAACGGTGTCTTTAACGCGTTGATAAAGCTTGATTGCTGTAGAGTGGTTCTAAAAAACTTGACTAGTGACGGCGGAGATCGTGGGTTCGAGACTCCATGAGGTATTCGTGTCCTCAGCAATGGACTTTATAACCCAACTGCATGCGTCCTTCAGGAGGGGAATTTATTGCTTCTTTCTACCCATGTTTTTGATAGGTAGGATGTCACTGTACAGGATGAGTCTTGATGCGCTTTCTACTAATAATCATTTTATCCTTTTTATTGGTCTCGAGGGCTCTCGGTTTTTTACCGGCCGTCAGTCTCGCGAACCACACGGATTTTTTTCTTCTCGCAAAGCCCGTCAGATTTTTGGTCTCCTGAGTTTTCGGTCTTATTCATGGGATGTAGATGAAAACTTTTAAGACGATCATGACGTTTTGGTTGTCAAACCAAACTAAAAGGCGGCGGTGATGCCTACGGAAATTCAGTCTTAGTTTCGCATTTTGATGTCTGGATGTCGAGACCTAGTTATAGATAATGGACCGAGAGATGTTTCATCCTGGTCTTCGTCTCGGTACCCCGGGTAACGACTAAACGAGACAGAAGGAAGAATAAATATTAGGTCAAAGATTAATGGAGATACTGTAGTATACTGGCGAAGGTTTTACGCTCTCAACAAGGTCCTAGGTTCAATCCTTGCGTCGCGCTGACATCCCTGGACAAGGTGTTTGCCCAAATGTTTTCCCTCTATGGTGATGGTGGTTATCTTACCTGACTGCTAAGAAAGCATTAAGACTTGTAAGTAAGCAACCAGACGGCCGACGACTTTAGGTCCTCTCCGAGGGACCTGGTGATGAGGATTAATGCCTTACCAAAGGGCACTAGGTTGGTTTCGAATCTGGGTCACCCGATTACGAGACCACTGCTCTACCGATTGAGCTATTGCGCCTCTTGATCCAGGTGTATTGATTGGGTACCTATAGCAATGCTGGGGAATAATAGTAATTGCAGGGCCTGTGTGAAGAGTAGAATTAATACTGATATGGCTACCATGGTTACAATACATGTAATAAGATCACATTATCTGCTGTCAGTCAGAACATAAATTCTCAAATAATTTCAGGCAACGCTATAGACATACATTGTACGGTGATGACATACTGTCCCCATGTTTCTTTGTTAAGGTAACTTCATTCATAGACCTAGTATGAATCGTGTTAAGCCTTGGGAAACGGAACTATCACTTTGCATTAACGGGTCTTCAAGACATCAACAAATTTATTATGTACCATCTTTCCTACTTCAAAATCTTAAAGTTTGATGAAATGTTTCATCCGGCCTATTCAGGTGATGAAAACAATGCTCCACAAATTATGTTCATTAAGTGCCCTTCAATGTGAAATGTACTAAACCCCCTCGATTACAATGATTGACTAACGCCTAAACTTAGCCCTTGCATATCATTGTGTATGTATCCCCTTCTACCATTGTTACGTCACGCGCACCTCAAAATAAACCACTTGTGGTTCGTCAGATGACACTTGAATGAAGAGCGCTACCTCCTAAAAGTCCATTTACAGTCTTGACTCGAGACAGTTTGTGCAATGCGTTTTCTTCTTTTCAATGCTTTGAAATAATGAATATATTAACTTTCAAATGTTATAGTTAAGAAGGTCATAAAATATATATGCGACATTTTGTGTAGATCGGGTAAAACATTATTGTTAAATGAAAACGCGTTGGGAACACCTACTGCCTACCTTGCGATAGAATGAAATTTGATATAAGAGAACACTAATGTTACTGTAATCCTTGCCTACTTATTCATAACTTCGATTTCAACGAATATGTTTATTATTTGATGTAACTAACAGCAACAAAATATATGTTCCAAATTTCAACTACATTAAATCCCCATGACAACCAAACACATCAGACGATGTTGTTAATATTTAACCATCCTGTTCGCGCCTTAATCCGATTATATTCTGCTATCTTCTGTCAATCGGTTTTGAGATACCGATACAAACACGCCGTCACCGATACATGTAATCAATATCGCTGAATAAAAGATTCCTATTGTAGCTAGCCTGGGAACAATTAAGAAATCTATTTGGACAATATTTACACAGACCCATCTCGTTTCTAGCCTACAACGTCAGGAAAATCTATATCCGATCCAAGCTCTCAAATTCAAACGAAGTTCTACGATATCGTCTGCAAAAGCAGATGATTTTCGTGTCCGCCAAAGAACCGCATGGAATCAGCAATTGATCTTGAACTAATCACAGTCAAAGATATCTATTTAAATTGAGCGTTACGTCAACATAATTCGGATTGTATCGTAATCTGCAGAAGTTTTGCGAAGAATATTGCACATTCAACAAGTTCAGATTTGTTCGGGCAGAACGACACCATGATTTTGAAGGATCAATGTGCGATGTGGATATCAAAAACAGGAGCCTGAACTGTGTAACGCTGAGTTTTACGTTTACAGAGGATCGTTCAAATTGCTGTTAATTAGTTTGGGATTTACTTTTCATCGCTTTTATGATCGCAAATGAACCCTTGATGTTTGAGTTTCGGAGCTACGCACGTCTGTGTGCTAGTTTATTGTAATAAATTACAATGGTGCTCAATTCATCGATGAACGTCCAATTCTAATATTACTGCATTCCCTTGCATCGTGGATCGGCGAATGGCTAATCGAAAAACGGTTTTTGTCTTATAGTAACATCGTGAAATATTTCCTTTTGGAAAATGCCACAGTTTTGTCATCCATACCCATCTTCTTTCCTGATGGAAAAAAAGATTTTGAATAAACACATTCATAAAGATCAAAATATGGCTTACTTTACGATTTCTTCTGATTCAAAGCAAACTCGAGAAGTCACACTGAACTAGTTACGTTATATACGTTTTATAAGTTATGTTGTAGAGGAGTGAGTGGTCTTTTTTCATCTATAATTGGAATTTTAAAAATCTATAGATAAACAGACAAAATTAAGATGCCACCCGAAAAGGAAATGGATAACAGCGATGGATACGACGAAGAAGTTCATAGGAAGTTAGAAGTAAAGCGAAATGCCTTGGCCGCCCTTTTCGGCGGCTCAAGCATACCGACTTTGCCGAAGCTTGCAGAAGACACATTATCAACTTTAACGCTTGGGGCGAAAGATGGAGCTGTCGGACGAACTACGACCGGACGTGGCTCGGTACAGAGGCGAGGAAGCACGACGAAGCTCCTGTCGAACTTCATGCCAGATATCAACGAGATTAATTCCGTCGCGAAAAGTAAAAACTTTTCGTTGCATCGGCAAACTTCCCAGGAACGGATTTCGAGAACCAGATCGAGCTCGGAGACGATGACGATCAGCGAGGAGGAAGAAACTCTTCGGGCGTTCACGAAGTCGCGACGTACGACACGACGAAGGACGAGTGCGAGTCGTGGTTCCCGGGGCGGAGAAGGGCAGATAGAAGCCGAGGCTCCGCATATACGAGCTTTGCTGAGGAGACGGAGTACGAGGTTCAGTTTGACCGAGCAGGACGGCGGCGACGTCGGAGGGTCATCGAGCTCGATGTTCGGTCGCAGGGGGTCCATGAACCCAAGAATGTCGGATTGGAGAAGGATTAGTCTACTGGTCAAACAACAGGAAGAGTTACAAGAAATGGAAAGGAAAGAAGAGGTATGGACAATAATTTAGAATGTTTGATGCAATTTTAGAATGTTTGATGCAACTTAGTGTGCAAATGTTTTTTTTTAAATATGCCTTGTAAACTAATTATAAATGCTATTATTCTACTTTTGAAATCCTATAGGACAGTTCATCAAAGAATAAGAAGGTTTTTTTTATTAGGAAAATGCTCCTGTAAAGATTTCCTTGAAATAATAATAATAACCGAATGCGTTTAATTGTCACACGTGCCCCCCCCCCCCCCATGACACAACACGGGATGGTAGAAATGAGAGAGACAGGGAGGGATATATACAGAGAGAAAGAGAGATATAGCTTAAAGAGACAGAGAAAGAGAGAGAGAGACAGAGAGAGAGAGAGAGAGAGAGAGATGTGACAGGGGAAATGAGAAGATGTTGATCCCTGCACACACCCACTTGCACACACTTTTTGAACAAAATCTTTCTACGTGACACTCTATTCTCCTACATACTCCTGTAACAGTGCCGTTCCCCCCCCCCCCCCTCTCCTTCCCGGCTGCTACCGACTCAAGCATTCTTGCTTGATTATTTTACTAATACCTCCATACTTTCAAGCTTTTAATTATATTTATATAATAGGCATTTTTATGTATATGTATTAAGTTGTCACTCTTTACGTCTGCTAAAAAAAAAATAATGGAGACCAACATGTTTCAAGTGGAGCAAAACGAAAATAAAAATAAAAATAAGGGAGAGGGGTAAAGGAAACATGAAAAGAAAATATTACGATCCCTTTCTCAACCCCTCAGCCCAGTTCCTCAATTGTATTCGCAAATTGCATTTCATCCACCTATAAGACCCGTGCCCCTCCCTCCCGCCCCCTCACCCTCCCCACCCTATAATGCTGGTGCCACCAATTTTTCGGATCAAAGCTGTACCTCTCATTCGACCTGCGTTTCATACGTCAGTGCCTTCTAGATCCATGCTATTGCTACTGGTTATCACTCTGTTTCTTTAAATTAACCAAGTCATAAGATAAAGAGCAAGCAAGAATTTGTTGTATATCTAAGAGTATATTATTGAAATACGTTACGAATTTACGTTTGTTCTACAGCGTAAGTAGTGGTCATATGATATCAAATAAAATCTATGCATTCTTAAAAACACTTAAATCTCTACAGCGACATCTACGGCCGAAAGTCGTTACGCTCGTTGCGATTGCGCAACTTCAATATGAAAATCTCCTGGTAGTAGGCATAATCAGAATTGAAAATGCCTTTCCTTTTCCTGCCAACAGTAATTGTCGAGGCGTTAATTGCCGAAACATGGACTTTTCCCCTACACACGAAATATAGAAGGCATGCTCTCCTCGTTTTTTATTCGTTTCTCATTCCCTAAACACTAATAACACTTCTCTAACCCCCACGCCCCTTCCCCCGCAAAAGGGTACATATTTTCTTACGTTATTTCCGATACCATCATCTGGTAAACGTTAATACATACCATCATAATATGTTCGTTTTTACATGCTTCCTGACTGGAACGGTTCCAACTTTGCCCAATTCATTTAAGAAAAGTAGACGGAAAAGATGCCATTACTTTTCAAAGCATCCAGCCAATGGTTTATAAACATATAACGGTTGAAGGGATTATATTGATGCAAACCCGAATATGCCTTTAGAACGAGAGTATACTACCGTAGCACCTTTCCCATTCATGGATAATCCCATTCCCCTTTCATGAACAGATTCCTTTAGATCTCGATATAGAATCCTTATTCGAGACAAGACAACGATGCACAAAGTCACTGGATTGAGGTTTGGCAAAAGTGTGGGGTACTTAAGTCAAAGTCACGGAAAGAATTGAATAACCTTTTTTTCAACCATTTATCGTTTTTGCTTCACATATATTTGTTTTCGTCATATTATTCAAAACATATACCTCCGAAAACAGTGACTATCTTTCGTTTCATTTTAATTTCGGACGGGAGAATATTTTTAAAATAACACCTCGAGTCAAAAGAATATCCACGTGTCCCAGGTGGAGTGAAAATTCAAAAGCCAAATCCATTTTGAGTCATGGAATACAAAATCACGATTGGCATTTGACCTTTCATTGAAAAGAAATCACATCCGAGCCTTGCGTTGAGGTCAGGGGTTAGTTACCATAGCAGCAGTAAACAGAAGTCGAGCTCGAGATGAAATGTATCTCATCACTGCTCGAATTCGAAAACTTGGCAGCAGTGTGCCGGTTACAGCAAATTTGGACACTTTCACTCTTTTGGCTTTTGTACTTTTTTAACAAAATGAAAGATTCATTGTCAATGACAGGTTTCTCAGAACATCCTTTAACAAAAAGAGTATTAGATACAACCAGAGTGAGAGTATGGATAGGCATATATATATATATATATATATATATATTTTAATCTCATATTTCCCATGTTATAACTCCTATATTCTCCTTCCCCGCCTGCTCGCTCTCTCTCTCTCTCTCTCTCTCTATCTGTGTTTTATTCCAGTCCCTCTTCCTCTCACTCAAGCTCACTCTTTCCCTCTATGTTGAAGTGACATTTTAATTCTTAACTTTAACAAACACACGATATCCTACTTAATAACTTATTTAGATTTATCATTTATCAATATGTAACCCCTTTAGAAAAGTAGGCTTGTTTTTTTTTAATGCTTTCACTTGTTTTTCAACCCTCATATTAAACATATTACTGTGTCGATTATGTATAGTACTGCAACCGAGTATTTCAAGATTACAGAATGTTAATTCATTTACTTGTTGATGCTACTATAAATGTAAAAAGTCGTACTCGATCATGTCATACTCCACCAATAATTTGTGGTTCAGCCATATGACCTTCGTCGAAAAAGACGAACAACGCGTCCCATCGTTGCTATATTACCTTACGAGAATAATGACGTACAACTCATTATCAAAAAGTAGACAATAGTTATATTTTTACTTTATTGTTTGAAATCCAACCTCCCACATCGTCCATCGCCATAACAAATTTGCCATAAACTAAAATCCGATACAAAGAGTTACTCGAATCCTCAATGACTTGTGTAAAAGAATCAGGCAACGATATGTGTTCGTCTTTTCAAGCTCAGCCGTGCGCGCGAAACACAATACTGTATCACCATAAATTCGATGCCCCCATCGCGATAGCTCGCTCAGCTTAGCGACAGCACGCGTTGACACTCCAGACTCCTCACTGAGTTGTCAAAGTACTTTACGTTCACTAAATCGTCTAGTATACAGGGTTCAAATCCTGGATTTTATCTGAGCAGTTGTATCCTAATTGCCATTAGTATTTGAGACGTAAGAACAGGAACTTTGTTCGGGACTGGAAGTTTAATGTCGCCGAACATCCGTGGTGAAAACTGGCACATGAGTCTCGAGCTGAAGTCCGTAACATGGTAGACGCGAGAGTCACATTACATCGGAAGATACTCACATTATGTTTAGAAGCCAATCATCATCGGTCATTCACTAGTTTTAAACCAGTGACTTTGGCTATTCATGTTGATTAAAATCATGATAGTGAGAACGTTTGTGTGAGGAGGATAACCTCTACTCAGTGGATCAATTTCGAGGAACAAAAACATGTTGATAGCTCTTCAGAGAACGGATTAATTCAGCACTTAGAGTCGGTTTAAGAAACAATATTAGTGACGTCAAAAACAGTGGACTAATGATTCAAATGAGAGCAGACGACACGATTCGTATCGGAGCCACCTGGTTGTATCGAAGTTTTTGAGAGACATGAAGGACATTGCACTCATGAAGATGTGACATGATGTAGAAAACATCCTGATGAACTGTCAGATTTAATGTTTGATTAAGATAGCAGACCGGATTTAATGATCATCGTTTAAACTACGGAAATAGTTCTCAAGTACATAGCACCAACACCTGTATGGCAAATAACACAGTAATAAACTCTTCATCTGTATTACATAAGACAGCAGACTGTTCAAATGGAAGTAATTTGCCTCAATCGTATGGCTGAAAGAGCACATCATTAGCTGCGACTAGACTTGCTGGGTCGATTTCTAAGACGCAATCTCGATGGGATTTTACAGGATAAAATATGGACGGATTACCTCAAAACATTTTTAAAAGCCAGATGCATCTTTCTGACAATCAGTATGAATTTAAGTTGTATGATTTCCAACATGGCCTGGATTTGAGGAGGATTATACAAGACTAATCTGGGTACCACTTCAGATAAAGACAGTTGGCAGTCAAAAGTGAACTCAACAACCCCTGACCTCAGCATGGCTGTGAACCCGGAGAGCACCATGAGTGTTGCTTTGTCGGAAACCTTAAACAAGCGCATCCATCAACCAGGCACACCCTCGACTCCGGTATCAAGCACGAGATCGTCCTACAATCAACCCAACATTCAGCATCATGGTGGCCGTCATCATCAAACACGAAATCGACGACGCGTTCGTCCAAAGTATTTCCAGTTTATCGATACTCCTCCAGATGCTTCGTCGAGCACGTCGAGTGTTCGGCTGTGTTCACCCTCGCCCGATGTAAGTTCATTCCTTAGAGCAAAATCAAATGTTATCAATTTGAATTATTTTACATTAATGCTCTGTTCGTTCTCACAAACTTGCTAGGCTATATTCACAGGGAACACAAAACCGTTTGGGGATGTAAATGTTCTATAAACGTTTTAAGATCCACGTACCGTATTATGTTACACCATGAACCATTACCACCAAACACAACGATCCATATCGCTGTGACTTTAGCATAGTCAACTATGGTAACTACAAGCACAAGTATACTTTATTTTATATATTTGATGCATTGATATTTTACGATGAAATTTGTATTAATCCAAACTTCATCTTTGTGATATCATCTTCGTTCTGACATTACTGTAAACTGTAATACACTGATATTGAATTTGAAGTCCACATTTCTGTATTTCATGGTGAAGTGCTCATCTGAAATTGCAGTTTGACGATGTATTAGGGTTTCTAATTAACATTTTAAAGTGAATTAACAATACAATGAAAAAGGTTACAATAAATTGTGCCATAATTTGTATCATAATGTTTGATGACAAATATATACGAATTATTTCTTCATTTGTTATATAGGCCCATGTTTGTGTTCTTTATTTGATTGTTACGTTTCTGTTTACAGCCATTTCAATTCGATTGTTGGGGGGGGGGGGGGTAAATCTCCCAAAGTTTGCTGAATGGTAGGGATGTATTACAGAAAATCCAGTAGATTTCCATGAATTATCGTTTTCTTGCTTGCTGGGGTTAACTATTTCCTTTGACACGCTTTGGTCATTAAAGTAAAATGTCCCATTTGCAGGCCCCCCAAAAATGAAAAGGTTAAATTCCAACGGCATTTCAAAGATAATACTAATTTAAAAACTTCCCTCAAATGAAAGAACTTGAAAATATCTTTAAGTGGAAAAAACGATCATTAGTTGTCGAATCGACTTTAGTGATTGCAATCACTGATTTTCAGACTCTTGTACTGAATAGTCGTTCGTTTTGTGCTGCGCAAAGATTCAATCAGTTTACTTTTGGCCATTACACAAATTTGGTTATTGATGTAGACAAATGCTCATGTACCCTTTACAGCTCATTTTATGTATGTTATTACCAAAGGAAAACAAAAGTAGTCAGTCAGTCACTCAATAGTGTCTGACAGTGTAGTCTAGAAAGCAAACTGGTTTCCTTGCATTATTTGAATATTAGAACACTGCTAACGTTGACATTTCACATATAGGACATACGTGACATGTTCATAATTCCTGCAAAGTTCTACAGAATTTGATGTTGGCTGCAAATGGGACATAGTACCTTGAAATGATGCTTGGCATTTCCAAAACTGGAGTAACATAGAGATCATTGTAAAATATACTGTGAACTCACTACTCGTCATTGCATATAGCGGACCTATAATAATGAATTATTTGATTCCTGTCAAGCTCTATGAATGATCCGGTTTCTTTCTGTGTTAAAGAACTTCCTGTGAAACGTGAATGTTAATTAGCACAAAGAATGACAAATTAATACCATCGCTTTACTCAATAAATTTGACTTTTCAAAGCTGGTGTTACCAACGCAACAAAGTTCACCGGTAACATCCTCTCGGGATAAAATACAGCGAGCCTAAGCGACAAAATATATAATAATGTTCATTTTTCTTCATGAACTGAACGACCTTTTGTCATCTCACTTTTACACGGTGATATTGACGCAAAGAGGGATAAATTAGCACTGTCGCTTTAATCAATACATGTCGTTTGACTTTTCAAAAGCTGTGTTTAACATAGAGACGAATGTAACAAATATGCCGTGTAATCTCCTCTCGTCATGGCGTATAGCGAGCCTAATTGAATAGAAGAATGAAATATTGATCACATTCCATGTGCTTAATCCTAGGTTTGTCGATATTCTGTCACAAATAATACATCGAAAGGGGAATAAAGCAAGCTTTGTTTTTAACTATTAATGTGGAATGTGTTTCCACCCCCCTAGTCTCTTTTTTTTCCAACTAGATATATATATAAATTTGTTTCTCGATGAGAGCTGTAGTCTGTGTTATAGAAGTTGATTTAAGAATACATGTGTTTTCATGGGGAATACTCTCGTTTGAATTCTTTATTTCCGTATAGTAATGGTATTAAGAATACATGAGCCAGTTGTCAAATGACAGAATAGTTCGGTTGGGGGGTTTATCTTTTAACCATCCTTGAATGATCAAAAAAAGAAAATGCCGTTTGGTCCTTTTTACCATCTGATATTAACCTCGGGGAGATCGTACTAGTCCGAGGATTGTTGTCTAGGGTGCATGTGACTAGCGTATCTTTCTGGGTATTCTGGGGAAAGATTTCTGGAATAATCATGATTATAATCCAAGGGTTTGTTGCTCCTTGTATACAACAAAATTATGATGACGTTTTCCATTTTTGTGTAAATCCTGCTCATCATTCTCCTTTTTGTTTATACAGGCGAGGAAGAAGTTCATCCATGCTGCCAAGCTCGTCATCGTTCTCTATCGGGTCTACAAAGTAATTTTCAAGTAAGAAGATTCTTCTTTACCTTTTTCATACCCCTCACAATCATTCCTTAAATTAAGAATACCCTTTTTACTTTAAGATTGCGAAGAAATGTCCCTTACAGTTTAATTTCCATACCTTACGTTATGTCGCTCACTATAATGCGGTTTGTGTGTGTGTGTGATGTTTGTCTGTCTCTCTTTGACTAGAGTTAATCCATAGTGTCTTTTATATTGTGTGTATGTTTGCTTGTCTGTCCAAATGTCTCGATGTTGTTCGTTATGTGTTTTTTCTTCTGTTTTGCCTGTTCTCCTTGCTAATGGTGCTGTATGTTCATACGCCCATCTCGTCTTAACAATTGATATACCAGGATTTAAATCATAATCTACTTTCGTACTTGTTGTGTATGTGACCAATGACATAAGGTAGGGATTGTGCCAAAAATACCACCTGGAAATGACAAATGAGGGTGAGCTTACAACTACAATAATTGCTTGCTTTGTATAAGAGGTATCGCATTTCGTCAAGTTCGATAAACGCATTGAACCCAGAAGATTATGTGACCTGCTTTTCGATTCGACATCCTCTCAGGATTTATCGCATCACCTTAACGAACACCTGATTGGAGCCAAAGGTTGAGTGCAACAATGTGCAATGTATGCTTCCAAACTTGCACATAGTCGCACCAAATACCACACAAATGTAATGTATACGTCTTTGGGCTCGAATAAGTACAAATCTTGCAAATTGTAATTTTTTCTCTCAGTCCTCTATTTTTCTACTTGTTCCTTGGTACCTCTTATTACTTGTTAGTATACAAATTGCTATTACTCGAAAAAAAGTACTTTCATAAAGTTGGTAATTTTGGAGATCATAAATATAGTGAACTTCTTTTGCAACATCAGTATATACAATCATGACGTCTATTCTATATTTTATCCATTACAGGTACTATGTCCCATGTGCAGACCAAACAAAAAATGAAAAGGTTAAATTCCAACGGCATTTGAAAGATAATACTAATTTAGAACTTCCCTAAAAAAAGAGCTTGAAAATGTCTTTCAGTGGGAAAATAGTGTCTGACAGTGAAATCTAGAAATTAAACGGGCTTCCTTGCATAATTTGAATATAGGACACTGCTAACGCTTAAATTTCACATATGGCATACGTGACATATAATTCCTGCAAAGTTCTACATAATTTGATGTTGGCTGCAAAAGGGACATAGTACCTTTAAGTACTAATTCGAATTTGTTTTATAAGAATCCTACGAATTTTCGCATTTTCTTTCACTCAACAAGCTACTAAAAAGAATCGAAACCAACATGTTTTAGAGCTCCTGAGACTATTCACAAATAGATTGATCTTTTGAAAACAAAAACAGACCCACATGAAATTCAAATTTCTGTCGTTATGTTGAGGTCATGTCATGTTCAACATTATGACATCGACTTTAACCCCATGTTCTTTGAGCTCATGAGACCCCCAACGAGGCGACGATGTAATAGGATTCGACATGGGTTTGGTCACGTATCCAATAATCATCCCTGCAAAGCTTGTAGTGTCTTTATACCAGATAAACAGCTGACATGAATGATTATATGGACATAATCCTAACAATAAAGAGAGAGAAAGGCGAGAAGGACGGGAGGGGATGGGAGAGAGAGAGAGAGAGAGAGAGAGAGAGGGGGGGGGGGGTAGGGTGAGAATTGTATATGAAGATAGATAGATAGATAGACATAGTGAGACAGAGATAAAGAGAGAGAGATATATAGAAAGAGAGAGAGAGAGAGAGAGAGAGAAGGGGGGGGGGGGGTGGGGGGGAATTGGCAGTAGAAGGTGCAAGGGAGGGGCGGGGGACTTGTCAACCAGTGAAAATAAATTACGAATAAGCGAAAAATTGTCTCGGGTGATGTTTGGTGTCTACGCTCTGATAAAATGAAGGGAGGAAGAAAACGCCACATGAACAACAAAATGGGAGGGAGGGAGGGAGGGAGGGAGAGAGAGAGAGAGAGAGAGAGAGAGAGAGAGAGAGAGAGAGAGAGAGAGGGAAAGAGAGAGAGAGAGAGACAGAGAGAGAGACAGAGACAGACAGAGAAAGAGACAGAGACAGACGGAGACAAACAGAGACGCAGACAAGGAATCAACCAGATAGATGAAAGGGAGATATTGGAAAAATCGACAAAATAGAATAATGTGAGAGAAGAGGAATGCGAAGGGTTGGGGGCAATTCTCTCTTTTTAATTATTTTTCATCGTTGACGTACATTGTGTATGTATTTCTCCGTCTCTATTAGTAAAAAAGTTATTTCGGCACATTTCGATCGACACTTTGAAACATACTTTATATCGGTATAATTATATTGATGGATGAGCAAATATATACAATAGCTATGACCTCAAATCTGATGACATTTTACTCTTTATCCCAAGTTATTCACCCTAACCAAAGAATGATATTCCAATTTTATCTCGGTCAAGCCGCGGGCATTTGAAATCGATACTTATTGATTTCAATCCCGGAGTCCATGGTATGATATTATCTCACGCTTTCACATCTGGAACCGACACTTGAAAAAGTTAAACGAAGTATACATAACAAACAAATGGTTCGATCGCCATTATACGCAAGGTTTCAAGAGTCTAATTGGATCTTTTGGTCATCCCAAACTCACTCCAAGAACCAATGTTTTTCATGTAGAATTATTCGGTTTCACTATGGCTCAGGTTTTTAGTTCTTATCTCTTCGACGACAAATAAACTTCGGAACTAAATTGCTTGCATTATCAAAAAGGCAATACTATAAAAAGGGGGGCCTTCGAAAGGAAACATTGGGCCATTATTTTCCAATTAACTATAAACGTGAACGTTATCCATTTGCATAGTGACGGTAATTTGTCTAGCACATAATGAGCGGGAAATTGTACTCACGCGGGGGCTATATTTCTTGAAACTCGTTATCATTCAGATAGA
The DNA here is from genome assembly GCA_035222895.1 of Strongylocentrotus droebachiensis. Classification (NCBI taxonomy): domain Eukaryota; kingdom Metazoa; phylum Echinodermata; class Echinoidea; order Camarodonta; family Strongylocentrotidae; genus Strongylocentrotus; species Strongylocentrotus droebachiensis. Next base: position 16,736 of record JAVYIG010005928.1, read on the forward strand.
CTAGCTGTATTGAATTGATGTTAGAAAATGTTCAATCGCTTATACTAAAGAAAACAAAATCTACATGCACGTGACATAGTTCGCATAGTGTGGTAGCGTGCGCTGTTGCTATGGGTAACCAAGGAATAGTCTTGGAATGCTCCTAGTGTATTTACGTCTCGCCGATAAAGTCATACTCATTGAAAGATTGGGAATTTGAAGAGTTATCCGTCCTTCATTTAATCATGGGTCATCTATTTGTCTATCTGATTATACCGTGGGTGTTACTTCAATCAATAGACCTCGCAGAGGTTCTGCATCAAAATGGTCTACTGAGATTACTTACAACTTTAATTTAATTTTGATTTAATTATGTTTCAGCCTTTTGGGGCGCTTCTAATAAATAAAAATTGTCAAAAGTGTATGTAGGCTGATCAAATGAAAGATTTAAAAAACAAACTATTGTAATGATAAAAACGATGGAGTTGCACCGTTATCCATCTCTGCTGATCTCTCATTTTTTCACTCCAGAATCGACCGAATCATTGCCGGCCTATAGCCCACGAGACCAACATTTTCTGTCTTCATTCATGTATTTCTTTGTTTTGTCAATTTCGTGAGCTGTCGGTCTCGGACGTAGGCCATCGGTCTCAGGAACCTTTTAGAGTTTTCTTTCTTCTTTTCCATATTTTTGAATGTATGTCGGTCTCGTGGTCTGTCGGTCAGGATGACCCATTTTGTTCCATTTGATGTAGGCCTAATATTATAACTTGTGTACAGTCAACTGTCGGTCTGTTGTCGGTGTCGTTGGTGTGACTGCATGGCTTATCGGACAGGGCAGATCGATACCCCGTTTCAGACCAATAATGGAATTATTTGTTTCAAGGGATATGATAAGTTGACTGGGCAACTACATTGGTCAGCAAGATCTAATGAAGTCTGAAAAAAGATTCTGGTGATATCCAAAACCCCCGTGGATGGCTGTTTGTTTGCAATCTATAATCTGTGCAATTCTCTCGAGATATCCTTCCAGTAGATTCGAATGAGTATATATTTGACCCGTCATGTCGTTGTCACCAAATTGTAGTCCTATCTATGGAGAATGTCTTCTTTTTTTAATTCATAAAATCTGTGTAATTCTCTCTCAAAATCTTTTTCAGAAGTTGCAAACGAGGTTCTACTTTTGACCCTGTTGTTGTCACCAAATAATTGACTTATTTGTATGATCTAGTACCTTTATGACGAGTGTTTTCTTTTGAAATTTATATAACCTATAGAATTCGCTCTCTAAACCTTTTCAAATGGTCCAAACGAGGTTCTATTTCGAACCCGTCGTTTTCACCTAAAAGCTGGTCTATCTTCATGATCTAGTACCCCAAGTGGGGTATTTCCTTTGTGAATTTATATAATTGGTGTAATTCTCTTTCGAAACCTTTTCAGTAAATCCTAACTGGGTCTTTATTTCACCCGTTGTTGTTATCAAGTATCACGCTCTTTGAATACAATTAACAAAGGGAATTGATGGATTGTGGAGGCCACAGACGTGAAGGCCTGTATAGAAAACTTACACTCCCTGAAAAAGTGCACTACAAGAAAGGCCGGAAAACAAAATCAGGTCACGATATCACATGGACTATCCTTTGCAAACACCATTACCATGACAACGACCACATGAATGGTTAACTGTTTCCCTCAGTACAGTCATAAAACGACGGAACTGTGGAGAACCCTCCCCCCCCCAAAAAAAAATCTCTTTATTCAGTTTGTTATAGACAGAATAGGGAGATGTACATCCAGTTGGTAAAAAGAGATAGCACAAGGCATACAATTTCTGTTTAAATCTCGTTCGGATGACGCCGCATTGATCGTGTTGATGAGGATTTCTTCAGAAATACGATACCAAATTATTATATCACTCTTATTTCCTCCACGCAGACTAGAGATAACACAGACATAATAGAAAATAATTAAGAACGAAAGCCCGTTTGTATTAGCAGATCGCTGATATTTAGATTGTGTTCTTCAGTCAATATTTAATGAGATCATCGCAAATTATTTAGGCGTTCATTGGTTGAGAGTGTGCTTGATCGTGCTGTTGCTGCAACTTTCAGCTGGTCTATAATTAATTATTCAGTGACATTTTTACGAGGAAAGTAAATTGATAAAATAATCGGTCTTAAAGGGTACACAATGCTAAAATGTAGAATCTTTTCAGTAGTTTGATGCGGGCATTCGAAAACAAGACATCCGTATAATGATTTGGGGCCGGTTATACCAACCTATGACTATACTGACTGTTCTAATTTTGAGAATCCTTAAACATCATGCTTAAGAAAAAAAAGTTTAGAAACATGTATTATTTCTAAACTTACTACAATATTTTACCGGTTGTATTGTAGATATATTAAACGAGGGGGAGGGAGAGAGAGAGAGAGAGAGAGAGAGAGTTATTTTTAGGACGGGATAATAATTAAGTTCATCAAATGCAATCTGAGCTTACGGCTTTCTAATTAGAGACAAGAGTCTATGTAAATAATTCTATCTGATGGACAAAGGCGAGTGAGAATCTTAATTATTCTTAATTAACCGAATGATTTCATCTAATAGAATATAATCTCTAAATCAAACAAGTGTCGAATAACAATCCCTGTTTCACTAGTAGAACTTGACTTAAGCAAAAGTATTAAGTCTATTTGAACACACATTGCCCCCCTCTCTCTCTATTTATATATATGTTCTCGTTTTTTTGTTCTATGTATGTCGGTTTCTCGCTCTCTCTCTCTCTCTCTCTCTCTCTCTTTACATTTCTTTCTCTGACCCTTTATGGATTTGATGCTAACAATTATAAATCATGAAACACCAAAACACTACATTAAACAAATGGCTTACTCAGGCATATTAAGATGCTTCTATTGACCGCACATACTATCCGAAGAAAGAATTCTAAAGCAAAATGTACCCATACTTTGCACTTATCCAGCGGACAAAATGATCGTAAGCCTCTATCAGATATTTACAGTTGAAACCATGCTGTATGCTGTTTCAAAAGGAAGGGAGACTCAATCTAGTTTACCATTTAATCAATAAATATTCATTCTGTAAACTACTTTTCTCCTTCGTGTTGTCGTAGTCAAGTGGTTTAAATATTAGACCAAAGGTGCAAATATCATGGGCTCGAGTAAGGAGCCCTCGGTACGACCCGTGTGTCCTTTGACACAACATTCAGTTATATTTGCCGTTCCGTACCCAGGGGAGAAATGTGGACGTGATAGGACGCCCAGTGCCATTGTGAATTACATTACAGTATTCTCTGTTATGTTGCTGTATCAATAGTTCCCAGGGAGTGGAGATGATGCATGCATTGTGTCTGAGTGATTATGTAAAGCGCTGAGGGACATTCAATATTAGGTGCAATATATAAACCCAATATCGCTCGTTGATTATTCATATCCTGATGCCCTTTCTTTCCTTTTCTTTTCCTTGTTTTTTTTTTTAACCGAGAATAATTAAGGATTTCCAGCTTGAATATAACCATAAGGCGTCTTCGGACACTTTGCTTTATTTACACATCAAACATGTCAAATGACAATACGGATTGAAATTTGGAGGTGTACGAATTCTGTTTTGACTCCCAATAGTACAATAAGGAAAGGTGTTTTGAAACAAGAATTTATGAATAGAGATCAATAGGACAGACCCTTACACGAAACCTTTCCAGCCTTAGGCTATGCTTAGCGTGTAAACTCTGATGACCAAGATGATGAAAGGGGAACAACGTACTTAGAGACGTCCTAACATTTCACTTATTTTTACCTCGATTCGGCTCATTAGTGTTGCAAAACTAAGAATGACTTCCTTTTGTCATGTCATAATTGTGAATGATTGCTTAATGTACTGCCCGATGGCGCTTCTGTCTAAGCCGGTAATGTCATCGGTATGTTTGACGTCATGAACGTGCTGTGAGCTAATAAAAAACCTTGTCTTCTCCTTCTACTCCTTTTTTCTTCCTTTCTCCTTCACCTCCATCTCCTCCTTCTTCTTCTTCTTCTTCTTCTTCTTCTTCTTCTTCTTCTTTTTTTCTTCCTCCTCCTCATCCTCTCCCCTTTCTTCTCCTCCTTCTCCTTCTTTTCTTCTTCTTCTTCTTCTCCTTTTCTCTCCTCCTTCTCCTTTCTTTTCCCTTCTTCTTTTCTTCTTTTTTCTTCATTTTGTAAGGTTTGATATGTAAGTATTTAATTTTTTTTTTTTTTTTGATTGTGTCAAGTAAATCATTTGTCATTCTACGTCATCTTACAGAACCAAAAAGGACAGTGAACGTATTGAGCCACACACATTCACCAGCCTCGCGGAGGAATACCAATCTGATAACATGAAGATGTCTGGCCTCTCTTTTGACCGGAACTACTTCAAGGTCAAGAAAGAGGTATGCTCCTTCTCTACGTGTTAATTTAATTCTGTATTAATTGGACAAGCGAATGTGAAAGATTATTGATTCATGATTGATAATCACTTTAAGGTAATACAAAGTTTTGGTATGGGGTCAGGAATTTGGTTCAAATGAACATTTTGGATGCATAATGCGATCCTACAATATTCAGCGATCGTTGTCGCGGTTGAAACCGAGTCTTAATTTATGAAATTGTAAATAATAAACTCTTTATGATGTATAGCTCCCTCTCAAGGTCAAACAATTAATTAATCTATAAAACAATGTTTTTGACTAAAATCGACCGATTAGCTGTTCCCGTTTGGAAATTATTTATCACAACTAAATACTCTGAAATTGTCATGGTCGCAGCTACCATGGCTGTAGACGCTATTTGAAATTTATCAAAATCTAAATTTTTATATTCAATTTTTCTCAAAAGCAGAAGTGTTTTAGGGGCTAAATTTTCTAATAAGTGCTTATTATACATCCACAGGGGCATCCAAATATATCAAAATTATAAAGAATCACTATCCACCTAATTTTCAAAATTTCCCAAAACTGTGTTTTACCTTTAATAAATTAGATTTTAATGGCATGAGGGGTTACGTGATGATGTTTTCACATCTTCACAAGACAATTTGAAGAAAAAAGAAGTGTGAGATAAATTTGGGTCCAAGCAAACTTACAAACAAGTACGATCTTATCCCATCATATTGCAATATATCATACAAATTAATGTTCTGTCACCTTCTCCTCCCCTTTCTATCTCTCTCTTTCTCTTTCTTTCTCTCTTTCTTCCTCTTTTACGTTCTTTCCATTCCCTCCCTCTTTCCTCTTCTTCCTTTCATTCTCCAACCGCGCGCTCTCTCACACACACACACTCTCTCTCTCTCTCTCTCTCTCTCTCACACACACACACTCTTCCTCTCGTGTTATCTCTCTCTTTCTCTCTTCCCCCTCCTATCCCCTTCGTACATCTTTTCCTCTACCCCTTCCCCTTCTCCATGTAGGTTGGTATCACACAAGAAGTGAAGAGCGTTTTGAGCTCTCCCAGCTATGTGAGAACAAAGGAACAACTAGGAGTGGTAAGTTTTTAGAGTTGTAATTATTTACCCGAATCATGTACCAAAAACAATAAAACAAAATGTTCTTCTTATAACTATAATATTCATATAAAGGGGTGTTGCCTCGACAGAACACCAGATGTTCTTATTCACCATAAAAGTTCATAAACATTTTAATCATCCCAGTAATTCCACTTCTATACCTTGTTCTTATGATAGCATCTTTTGTAGTTTGCAATTTGTTGTGTATTTATATATGTCTATTATTTTTCTCTTTATGGAATTTAAAAAAATTCTGAACTTGAATTTGAAATTCAACTTGGTAGGGTTTAAATGTAATGAGTTTGTCAGATCATGCAATGTTTTATTTTGTCAGTAAGATATTACTTCGAAGTTTTGATAGGATTCGTCGAAAATGATGAAAAGATTATGCCTCAGACGTCCTTGACCTAGAACAAGACAATCATATTCTGTAACTAAGTTTCTGCTTGATTTTACAGGCTCTAATTGGATTGCAGACGATGAAATCATTCGCCGAGTACCCGCTTCATATGCAAGAAAAACTTGTTAAAGTTGCGTGGTATGAATTGTGAGTATCATTTAATAATTTTGCACAATTCGTCCTTGTTTTCACGAAGTGACGGTAGTGAGGAAAATCGTAACGCAAAGTGAATGCAATTTTTTTTCACTACCGTCACTTCGTGAAAACAGCGACGAATTAAAACAAATGAGATTGCACAAATCAAAGATTAATGTTGCACAAATCAAAGAAAAAAGTAACCGTTAGATTAATTCAGGGAAAGGGATTGGCTTTCAGATGGTAGAAACAGTATTGTTATGTTAGTTGTATGGAGCCCTATACATTTTCTTGTAAGAAAAGAAATTATTATCATTATGCATATTAAATCATGTAAGGAAGTGATAGTGGTTGATATGAAAAATAAAGAAAACAATCATTTAAGACTTAAAGAAACGGCAATAAAAGACACGAATAATTCAATATTCTCATGATTTGACATTTTGCAAAACCTCGTTGCTTGATAGACAATGGAAGTTTAATTAGATACGTCTTCTAATTTTTTCTTACTTTCCAGTATTCCTCCAAAACGGGTCATCATTAGACAGGGTCATTATGCAGAAAATTTCTATTTCGTCATTTCCGGGTCAGGTAAGCATTGCAACCCTTCCATTGTAAACAGTTTTTGTTATTTTGTGTATATCCAGCATAATTATGATGCAGCAAGTTTAGGCACCTGTTTGAGCACTACCTCCCCCATTCCCCCAAAGAAAAGAAACAAAAAACTGATTGCGGTTTACATCACACAGGGTTGCCCATGTATATTTTGCCTCTCATCTGGAGGTCCCCCAGTGGATACACTACTGAAATATGTCTTAATCTTATTTAAAAAAAAACCTGGGATCAGTATTTCAAATGAATTCGATTAGGGAAAATTACGAAACATTTTACGGCATCTTTTAACCGTTTTTAATCCAAACTGCCTCCAACTACAGAATTCTAGTAAAAAAAAAGAATTTGGATCTGAATAATACATGCTCAAAGTGCCAAGAAAACATTATTATTAACATGGCTAAAGCCCAGCCGCCCTAAGGCGCTGACAGCATTCAATGAATAAATTCCTACCAGGTACCCATTCACTACACCAGGGCACCAGGGTGGAGAGTAGCAAATTTAGATTAATGTGTTGCCCGGATGTGTTGCCAACGGAGTGCGGCGGGACGCGAACCACGATCCATGTAATCCACAGTTTGATGACGCCTCTTCATCTTGCCATTTATCTGTTTTCTGTGTTGGTACCTGCAGTTGTCGTCAGCATCTTATCGAACAACCCTGATACGGGTGAATCAAGCATGAGAACGGTGGCTGTGCTGCGACGAGGGAGCAGCTTCGGTGAGATCGCCATCCTCCATCACGGGCGACGGACGGCAACGGTGTCGAGCCAGGGCCCCGTTCACCTCCTCGCCATCACCCGTGAAGACTTCTTCGATATCTTCATGAGGGGGCAGGCGCCAGGCCAGGAACCCGAGCATGTCAAGTATCTAAGGTGAGAAGGTGGTGGGGAGGGAGGGAGGGAGAGAGAGAGAGAGAGAGAGGAGGAAGAGAGACATAATTATAGAGATAGATGGAGAGAGAGAGAGAGAGAGAGAGAATGAGAGAGAGAGAGAGAGAGAGAGAGAGAGAGAGAGAGAGAGAGAGAGAGCTCGCCTTACCGGGTGAGAGGTATTACTCCAAATGACTGTTTTTTAGAATATGGCTTTATTTCATTGATCTCCTGACTTACAATTATTCCAAATCTGCTAATTATTGTGTTATTAAAAGTTGCTGTACTTCCTTCTCTTGGTCGGAAATCTATCAGCAAGGGCAAACTGCCCCCCCCCCCCACATTGCCCCTCCTTCAAATACTCGAGTGATTTGATCTTCACTGATTATCAAAACCAACCTGAATTTTTATTCTTGTTCCCATCTGTTTCTTCTCGTAGACAAATCAACTTCATGAAGTACTGGCCGATGGAGATTCTCAAGCAGCATCCTGAAATGTGTCTCTTCCACTTTTATAAGTAAGTAGACTTTAAAAGGATTTTAAAAATACATTATGGAGAGAGAATTGATAGAACTATACCATTATGGTTCTATAGTTGATAGTGAGGAAAAAAAATACAATGGTTTTTAGTCAATTATTGCCTGTATTGTCATAATTATAGACTATTCTATTTTACATTTATTGGATTTGTTTCTATTTGGTTCAATTTTTGGATTATTATTTGGGTAATATTCGCCATCAAAGTCATTGTTTGATTGTTTAATCCCCAGTAAAACAAGATAGTCTAGACCCTGGAATTGAGAATGGATGGTTCCGATAGTTCATAATTGTGTTCTTGAAAATTAGATGTAATGTAAGCCGCACTGACAGTAGTAGTTCTACAAGCCCCCACTATAATGATAAAGAATGAGAGAAAAAAAACGAAAAAAAAAAAACGTCAAGCCTCCCCCCCCACATAAAAGAAAACCAGAAGCGCATATAGTAAATGAATACAAGAACACCCAATCCCCAAACCCCTTCCCAAGAAAAATGTTACTCGAGAACCTTTCCTGCCTACTAATATAATTGGTTTCTTTCTGATGTCTTTCTTTATAAAAAAATGTTATGATTATTGATTTGTGATTAGGCATTGCAAGAGTGAGGAATATATTTTCGGAATTTTTTAACTGGGTGATTAAAATAAACAAAAATGTCTCGTTATTTTCTTTCCCTTGTACAGACGTGGCCAAGTGATAGTGAAAGACAGTGCCAAGTCAGAATGGATTTACGTCATCAAATCGGTAAGATATTTAGAAGAAATTTGCTCTTTCATTTTGTAATAACTGATAAGGTTTTAACCATAACAAACTTGACAAATTATATATTGGAATGACGTACAATCATATAATGTCATTTTTTTGTATCAAAGGTATATAAATCCACAGTAATACTACTACTACTACTACTACTACTACTACTACTACTACTACTACTACTACTACTACTACTACTACTACTACTACTACTACTACTACTACTACATACTACTACTACTACTACTACTACTACTACTACTACTACTACATACTACTACTACTACTACTACTACTACTACTACTACTTCTACTACTACTACTACTACTACTACTACTACTACTACTACTACTACTACTTCTACTACTACTACTACTACTACATACGACTACTACTACTAATACTACTACTACTTCTACTACTACTACTATTACTACTACTACTACTACTACTACTACTACTACTACTACTACTACTACTACTACTACTACTACTACTACTACCACCACCACCACTAATAATAATAACAATAACTAAACACTTCCAGAACGTCTGGAGATTATAAATCGTTTCATGAGAACTTTAAGAAAAGAAAGAATTCTGCAACTGGACATTGTCGTTGTTCATTTGTGTGTATTTTTGTGTACTTATAGTTTTCTTCTCCATGCGCCTCGAACACATTAGTCATGTGGAGTTGGCGCATTACAAATAGTCTATATTATTATTATTATTACTACTAAAAAAACATTCGGGATCAATTACATTATTTCAAACCAATTTATCCACCCAAAAGTTTCGATGTTAATATTTACTTTTTTTGGGTGTCCAATGCTTAGGGTACGTGCCAAGTTTTGATGCCGCTGAAGGCTGTCAAGCCAAGCCTACATCCAGGGAAAGAGGCGTTAGATGATGATAGGCCCTCACGTCTAGAATCAACAACAATGACAGGTAAACACAAACGTTTTCATCTCAAGTTAGTTACCCTCACACCCTCATTCTTTCTCTTGATCTTAGTTTTTAGTTCTATTTATTTCCGTTTCAGTATATAAAGCATGTACACGAAACATTATTGATTTAATATTTGACATGACAAAACAACCACGAAATGCTGAACAAAAGATGTTTTCATCGAAACGTTGGGGCATACTTAAAACAAGCGATGCATGGTATGGTGCATGCCCCCAATACTTTCCCCGTTCTCCTTATATCTTTTTGTGTTCTTATCTCGGCGGAGTTTTCGTACGCCCCTCCCCCATTTGAACCCCCAAAGTTTATTTCACCTGGAGTACCAGAAAGGAGAGTACAATGATGAAGAAGAATATCCAGCAGAAAGTAAAGGAAGCACGCGTATGCCCCCTTGTTCTGTCTGAAGCCCCCACACCCCCCTCATGCACATTACCTATAATGGGCAGCCCATGTACTTTCATTTCCTCTCAGGGGGGATTACCCCCCCCCCCCCCCCCCTGTTTATCAATGTCTGGATACGCCAATGGATTGTTTACGTATTCTACTCGTATTCTACCCCCTATCAGACGGACTATGTAGCTATGTACTATTCATGACATTCTCAACTCAAATTTCCTCAGATAATGGAGTGGATTCTCGTCTTCGGAGCAAGACTTTGTCCCTCCCCGATATCAAGCCGCTTAAGGTCTCCTCGCCAAAGAGGGCGATGCTGGGCCAACATAGCAGATCGGTAAGCTGTCATGAAAACACTGCGTAAATCTCAGGGCGATAATTGACACCAATTAATGCCATATTTCTACAGATACGATCAGAGTATCAGAATTATGTTTTGAATTATCTATTTCATTAGGCTAGCTTTCATACAATAATATTAAGCGATTGTCTATATACATTGTTGCTCATAAAGTTGGAATCATTTTTGTTACCATTTTCCGCGACATAATTGTGATAATATGATTTGTTCTTGATAAATAAAGTGTATATCTTCTCAAAACTTTATTGATCAATCTCTACGACTCTTCAGATCTACTACAAATTTGGAACTCTAGGAAAAACAGAGCTATTTGATTAATGACTCTTAATAGAGCAATCCATCTTATTTAATTTTAAGTTATTATCATTTTTTATGTTCGTATGTATGTATATGTTTTTTATACAAACAAAATTAAACCGAGTCCAAACCAAACCATACCATAATGATTAAATTTTGACAGTGCTATATTTATTTTAAATATATTTCATTTTCCCCCTTTTTTCAGATCACGCTTCAACACATGGATATCCGAAGTCTCTCGGACACACCCACCTTCCTCACTCGAACCAAAAACCTCTCAGAGAGCGATGAGGATGATATGGATAACCTACCAAGTCACATGGTCGCTCACATGACCAACCATGTGACTAATCACATGACTGCTACCTTGCCAATCATCGACATGAGAAAAGGTGCCACGCCCTCCCGCCAGTCGTTTTCTCGAAGTACGTTCCGGGATTTCTCGTCGGGGAAAGCAAAACGCTCGAACAGCAATCGGGAAAAGAAAAGGAAATCTGTGAGTATTATTTAAACATAATGCCTAAATCGACATTACTTTTCGTACAGATTAAATGAACTGTAGGAAGAGATGCCATTGATTATTTTCTTAATATCCCCATTTCAATATAACATATTCAGTTGATCAACCGATCAGTCATTAAAAATAATCAATTGACTAATCAATGAAACACCCAATCAAACAATATATTGTAGTAATGTACAATGTAACATCAGTAATCCAATAAATTGATCAGTCAATTCATTCATCAATCAAGCAATCACTGAGCCAAGAAATCAGTCGAACAGTCAATAAACCAATAAAGCAATTAATCAGCTAATCACTACATCAATCAGTAAGTTAGCACCAATCAATCAATTACAATCAATTATTGATCATTCAATCATTCAACCAAATGATATGAATCAGTCATTACCAAACACTATTAAGCAATCAACAAGCAGTCAAGTAGTTAGTCAGTCAGCAAATTATTAGATTGATAAACCACTACATCATTCAGAAGAATTAATCAGTTAAGGAATCCTCTATTATTAACAAATAAATCAACTAGCCATTCTGACGATTTATCAATCACTATCAATCCATCAAAAAACTAATAATTCAACCTACAGTACTATCCACTCTTCAATAAATCAGTCAATTAATTCAATAAAATATTCAATCAATCAATCAACCAATCAATTACCGGGTCGTATTTCATCAGATATCTCCTAACATACTGTATCAGCTGATTCTGCGGCATCATTGTGCCTCTATTCGGCCTGATAGGAAAGGTATCTCTATCAATCATTAAATCAGTTAATCAATCAATCAATTCAATAATCAATCGGTCAATCCACCGATCACCGTATTGCATTTCTTCAGATATCTCCTATAAACATCAATGTCTCAGCTGATCCTCTATACGGCGTCGTCGTGCCTCTATCCCTAGTGATAGGTATAACTGTCAATCAGTTTTATCAATCAATCAATCAATCAGCAATCAATCAGTCATTTAATCAATCATTCAATCAATCATTCAATCAATCAGTCATTCAATCAATCATTCAATCAAGCAATCATTCAATCAATTATTCAACCAAGCAGTCGGTTCAATCAATCATTCAATCAATCAGTCATTCAATCAATCAATCATTCAACCAGTCATTCAATCAACCAGTCATTCAAATAATCATTCAATCAATCAATCAATCAATCAATCATTCAATCATTCAATCAATCATTCAATCAATCAGCCGTTCATTCAATAATTAAATCAATCAGACGTTCAATCAATAATTAAATCAATCATTCATTCAATCAATCAGTCATTCAATCAATCAATCATTCAACCAGTCATTCAATCAGTCATTCAATCAACCAGTCATTCAAATAATCATTCAATCAATCAATCAATCAATCAATCATTCAATCAATTGTCTTGTTGTATTCATCAGGTATCTTCTCCAAACATCAATGTCTCAGCCGATTCTCTGCGGCGGCGTCGAGCCTCAATTCCTACTGATAGAAAGGGAATCTCCGTCTTCATCCAAGTCGAGCTACTCCAACCTAAAGATTGCTTCGTAAGTATCTCGTGTTTTCTCTCTCATCCAGTGTATGGATGCAGTTCATTGTTGAACTGCAATTTAAGGTTTATCGTTGTTATGAATTTTCAAGTGTCTGTACAATTGAACGGTTGAACATTTGAAAGAATTCAATTTCCTAATTGAAGAATGTTTTTTCTTTTCTGAAACACATGTGTTGGAATTGTTTGATGTTGGTAAATTGCTCATAATTTTCGTTAGAACGTACATGCAATAACGACAGATGAGGAAGATCCTGTAAATAACTATACATTGATATAACTCTCTGAGATTTGTGAAATATATCCATGATTAATCATTTAAAAAAACCTTACTTTTGCATTCATCGGACGATTTCCTATTCTCGACGAAATATATGTCTATTTTTAGGATTGAATGTTATGTCGTTTGAGAGAGAACAAAATACAAAAAAAAAAAAAATGTAATAGAAAACATTTCCTGTCTTGTTTTCGACAAGGACTTTTTTGAAGACCACTTTTTAGCTGAAAAGGGTGATCCTTCCCGTATGTGGAAAAAATAAAAATAAAAATAAAATGTATAATTGACATAGATAAACTATTATGTGTATACATACCAGAATATGCATGGAGTGATAGCAAGGGCTTTCTACAGAAATGACAAGTAACGTTTTTTCTTCTTCTTTTGTTTGACAGGGTCTATCTTCACTGGAATTTGATTACGGCTTCGACGATGAGCAATCATCGGTTAGTCTGGTAAGTTCAACAATAAATTTGAGCTAGTTTACCTAATTGGGATTACGCTCATCTATAAGCAAATTCCGACTCCGTCCAAAGTGTCCGATCTGCCTGTCTGTCTTTCTAATACACTCTCTATAATATTCCCGTCTATCACACCTGTCTATCGTTGTCTCTCTTTGTCTCTTAGCATCTCTCACACACACATCCACCCTCTGTCTTCTTCGTCTATTCATGTACCTTTATTTTTACTCATTTACATCAACACTCGCTCTAACAATGTTCATTCTTGTTCTCCCGACTATAATTGCAATTCTCCTTTTTTTGCTCATGTTACCGTATGACATTCTTATTGTGATATGGCATTTCTCTTGCCACATTTAGACCATCTTCAATGAGAATAAAAATGCTGAATTTGTGCACTATGTTTTAGGGATCGATTATGAAAGTAGACTTACGGGATTGTTACTCTTTTGCAAAAAAGAAGAAGAGAAAATTGAGATGTCAGGTCTTAAAACAGAAACATATGAAATGGACTAACCATGATATTTAGCATGTCGTGTAAGAGATTGAAAGATATATCTAAATAAAAACTTTTTGTCTTATTGTGAAGGAAATACGAAGAAATTGCTTGTGATGAATTGTATCCTAACTTGAGAAATAAAATTTGAATTCTCACGTCTCCGTTCTAGGTGAGTCGAGGCGCAGAATGCATCATGATCAAGAAAGATTTCTTCGCGAAGCACGCCACCAATGCAGTCAAGCGGAACGTCCGATCCCTGGTTTACCCGTACCCTACTGCAGAGAAGCTGCAACAGAACCTCCAGAGTCACAGCAACTGGTCGATGTACAAAGCAGAAACAATGACAGGGATACTGAGCGACCATTCGAAAGTGAAAGATTTGAAGACATGACGAATGGCTCAGAAAATTCCTGGAAGTCTTGACGTTATATCCTGACTGATGGATCCTGTCAATGAAGTACCGACGTAGGTAGAAGTAGAAGGAATGGCACAACCCTTGCGAATGGGTCCGATTCTTTTCTTACTGAAAATAATGATCAAGATCCGAAGACACACCAACTGGTCGAAGTACGAAGCAGAAACACTGATAGGGATACTGCAGCTGACTACCAGTGAGAATTTTGAACAAACGGCCAAGAGAGACTTGTAAATCAAAAAGTGAAGCGAAACGGCGCAAACTTTGTGTTTCCGCAATCTTCTGCCAAGAAGCTACAACACAACATTAACGTCAAATTGACTGTTTCTTGTCACTTTATGCATGTGGCATTGACGAAAGACCAGTCTAAAGTCAAAGATGATGAATCCATGAGTCTTGTAGCTTTGACGTAAATACTGTTCGGGAAGAAGACGATTCTTGGTTGAGAAAATAACGGGTGCGCCACTTATGGAGGAGGCGGTGACGGAATATTCATGTTATGCTATCGTACTCGTAGTATTATTATTTCACGGTTTTCAAACATTTCACCCTCCTTCCCTCCATTTTTGCCAACGCTGGACGCTTTTCTGCTTATTAGCGATCCTCCAAATTACTCTGTGTGTGTTAACGTTTACTCGTGTGTCAATTCGCCACTTATCTTCACGGAAGTTTGAACAAATATCAGGCTAAAATTCGTTGTGCCAAATTGACAGATTATTAATCTATATGACTTTAGTTAAGTCAAACGGCATTAATTACACATTATAACCAATCACTTATATTGTATGTCACCGACAAAGATAAATTTCCAGCTGATATACTCATGAGTGTTCGAGATTCTTGATTGGCTGATGCTAGCATCTTTCACATTGCAAAGGACGACGGGAAAGATAAGTTCTATATATTATGAGGCCATCCTTATTCTTTAAATACGAAACAAGATCATCAATATTACACAAAATAATGAAACTCCTCTGCAGTGTCATTTTAATCAGTATGGTCACATAACATAATTACAAAGTTCTTCGGTTTACACAAACTTCTTTTTTTCCGTACAGAATACATTTATGAATAGCACCATTCAACAAGGTTAAACATAAAGACGAGATAACATATATCTCGATTGATTGACGATAGCGTAATATTTGAGGTATTTTGGGTTCAATTTAAGAATACTAAGAAAGTTTGACAAACTATGATTTCGCACTTCATATCTTTCTTGCGAATGGAATATTGTTAATTGTAATAAGAATTTAGTCAAATACGTATAAACTTCTTGAAAATGAAATCAAGTCATTGAAATGTGTAATAAATAGATTATCAAGTAGAACAATTTTCATACTGTAATAATATTTTGAAAACTGCGATTGCACAGAACAATTTAAACATTGGTTATTAATTTTCTGTGAAATAATTACCTTAGTGAAACACAACTCTATACAAGGTATGTTTTCGACATGTTTTTAGACTAGAAAGTCGATGCAATGTACCGGCTAGCTCATTTTGAAATTAGAGAGTTTTATTTGTATATTTCGAAACTATTTAAGAAAATGATTTGAATATTTGTACATATTCCGTCCGTATCTCAGAAACTTTTTTATTTCTATTTCTTAGCCATTTGGGTTGATGTAGGGATAAGACGACCCTTGCAATTTGTGCAATAAAAGTGTTTTTGTGGTATCTTGTCTATATAGCTGTTAATAATTTCTAGACAATGAAGTAACAACGATGAAAATTTAGATTCAGTTGATATTTCAGACAAATAATAAAATTGGCATTGAATTCATTGAATGTACTCCGTCATTAATTTTGTGATGCTTTGAACGCAGTTAGATTGAGAGATAGACAAAGGAAGGGGGAATAGAGAGAGAGAGAGAGAGAGAGAGAGAGAGAGGGAGAGAGAGAGAGAACTCGAATATGAAAAATATATAATTAAATAAAAATGAACAGTGAAACACAGGATTAGCGATTATTAAATGAAGACAAAGTCATATTGAAAGTGAAGAAATGATGAATATAATCACTTAAGTGAAGAAAGATAAATATATTTATCAATACCTCACTATCGCTAACAACATTGTATGTAATATTACCCCTAGGAGATAACGATGAGTATTCCCATTCGGATGCAAAATGGAATAATTAAAGAACAAAATATATTTGAGGGAAAACAATCTCAAAATAAAACAATTATCAAACTCGATGTCATCAACGTGGTCGTTATCACCAACGAAGTCGCTTCCATCGACGTCAATATCGAAGTTATCATCAGATTGTACCTGTGGCTACATTCTACTTGAAGGTGACATTGCAGATATCATCAGATTGTACCTGTGGCTACATTCTGCTTGAAGGTGACATTGTTGTTATCATCAGATTGTACCTGTGGCTACATTCTGCTTGAAGGTGACATTGTAGTTATCATCAGATTGTACCTGTGGCTACATTCTGCTTGAAGGTGACATTGTAGATATCATCAGATTGTACCTGTGGCTACATTCTGCTTGAAGGTGACATTGCAGATATCATCAGATTGTACCTTTGGCTACATTCTGCTTGAAGGTGACATTGTAGTTATCATCAGATTGTACCTGTGGCTACATTCTACTTGAAGGTGACATTGTAGTTATCATCAGATTATACCTGTGGCTACATTCTGCTTGAAGGTGACATTGTAGTTATCATCAGATTGTTCCTATGGATACATTCTGCTTGAAGGTGACATTGTTGTTATCATCAGATTGTACCTGCTGCTACATTCTGCTTGAAGGTGACATTGTAGTTGTCATCAGATCGTACCTGTGGCTACATTCTGCTTGAAGGTGACATTGTAGTTATCATCAGATTGTACCTGTGGCTACATTCTGCTTGAAGGTGACATTGTTGTTATCATCAGATTGTACCTGTGGCTACATTCTGCTTGAAGGTGACATTGTTGTTATCATCAGATTGTACCTGTGGCTACATTCTGCTTGAAGGTGATATTGTAGTTATCATCAGATTGTACATGTGGCTACATTCTGCTTGAAGGTGACATTGTAGTTATCATCAGATTGTACCTGTCGCTACATTCTGCTTGAAGGTGATGATATCTCCCATCATGGCTGACTTGTATCGGTCCCAGTCTGCGTGTTCTTGAACTAGCTCCTGTAAGCGTGCTTCGGCCGGCCATGGAGGAACCTACATGGAGAAGTACAAGTTTCACAAAATGAAGTTCATCAGGATCAGTTTGGGGTGGTTTTGATAAAGAGTCCTTAGAATCCTTCACATCAACAAACCGAAAGGAAGAATGATTGGGCGGCCGTACCCCTTCCACCTCCAGATCCTAACCCGTTTTGCCAGACAAAACAATAAGTATGGAAAGACTATATATTACAACAATGATTCAGTATATTCTCTGCAGTTCAAAACTCACATTTTGCTTAATTTGCTCATTCTTTGAGTGGGCCCGGGAGTGGGGTCTTGCTTTAGAAGAAGAAAAAAATGGGTGAATTTTACCAACAAGGGTAATAAATATGTCAGTGGTTACTTTTAATCTTGAAAGAAAACGCGAATGCCAAATTCTTATGACTGGCGTGTGACTTACCGTACGTAGCAGACGATCTTTGGCCGTCTCAGTGAGATGCTGCAGGAAGAAATTTTTGGAGATGAGGATGCATTCTGCTCCCTCTGACGTCAGAGTTAGACTCGGGGAACCCCCGACGGACTTAAAGAGGACTGAGTTGAGCCCCTGCGTAACAAAATGGAATAATATAGATAGACTTAAGATCAAGCTGCTCAAATAAAGGGCAATTTATTTAAAGCATGCCTGAGGGATTAAATGATATGTTATTATCAAATTGCCAAGTTATCTCTTCTTTTAAAATTAAAGTTTCTTTTACTTTACTTACGAAAACTTCGCCGGAGATACATCTACGCAGTTTGAGAAAGATAGAATTCCGTTCGTCACCGCTCCGTACACTGCCAGCATCTGAGCACACAGATGCCATTAATGTTGTCTGTTTAAAAAACATACAAAAAACATCAACATATTAATGAAATGTTGGCAGAGCAATGATAACGAGGGCTCGATAACGTAAATTTATTCAACTGAAGAGAACTCAAAATAATTCAAGTTTTTGATAGACAACTATAGTCAGAAAACATATCTCTGTCGTGGGAAATGAAATTGTTAAGTTTCACTCCTAATCAGCGTCACACCAATCTACGGACCAGTATATTTCTGTAGCATCATCACATATATATTTTTGTCTGAATACTTTCTGTCTGAATAAACACAATAATAACAGTTGGAAGGCTAAGAGCATGAGTATATTTTAGTCTTTTATCGTAATCGTCAAACCGAAATTAAGCTTTCACTTTATTTTTCATTTTTTACTGTAGTAAAAAAAATGTTCGAATATGATAAAACGGGAAAGCCAAAATCTCATTTTGTGAACTGGCATTATATTACTGTGACAAAAGTGAAAGTATGAGTGAGAACTGTCACTTGTTGTACTATTTTAGCCTTTAATAATAATAATAACATAATAATAATTTGGTATTGTTTACTAAGGGTAGCTACATCAGTATTAATATTACTCTTCCTGCGGGCACTGCAAATATTATTACCCTAGCAATTGCAAAGTACCCATTTACACTTGGGTGGAGAGTGGCAAATGTAGATTAACGATTTGCCAAAGGTAGTTGGTGCCGAGCTGGGATTCGAACCCTCAATCTTGTAATGCGAGTCAAGTGAATCATGCACTATAGACTTTACAGTAGACTGGAATGTAAATGACATAATAACTACTTACCGTTAAGTCAGCAAGGCGAGGGCTTCTACTCCGTGCTGTAAGGTTATCCAAGACTAAAACAAGGAGAAACAGACATTGAGAATGAACGAGATTTAGACAGTTAGCACATTATTTCTCAGTGGGAGGCTCACCAATTCTTGTGCCAATCATGAAGTATGAATGTAATACTAATAATGCTACAGTTTGTCTGTATTTGTTATGCTGTTATATGCTAACTTATGTATGCGGCTGACAATGTCTTCTGAAAACTTTAGAGCTGCCATTAGGACCAAATTAAAAGACTATAATAATAGAAGTATTACAGCTACTAATTACTAATAATACTGCTTCTTCTACTACTACTACTACTACTACTACTACTACTACTACTTCTACTACTACTACTACTACTACTACTGCTACTACAACTGCTACTACTACTACTACTACTACTACTATTACTACTACTACCACTACCACTACTCCTACTAGTACTACTACTACTACTACTACTACTACTACTACTACCACCACTACTACTACTACTACTACTACTACTACTACCACTACTACTATTATTACTACTACTACTACTACTACTATACCACATTACCACTACTACCACCACCACTAATAATAATAATAATAATAATAATAATAATAATAATAATAATAATAATAATAATAATAATAATAATAATAATAACTGAACATTTGCAGATGGTCAAATCTGGAGATTATAAATCGTTTCAGCTGAAAGAAAGAATTCTGCAACTGGGCCTTGCGTGTCCAGAATACTAATCTAGACTACATTACTTTTAACCCATGAACACGTATCACCCATGTACAACTAACAAAACAGTTACTCCTGGACAACTACCATTGTCGGAGTACTATCAGTCTATCACCCTCGGAAAATCACCATCCTCGGAATAATTACTCTTGGAATTATTACCGTAAAGCAATTATACCAACCTAAGAAAACTACTGTCCGGATAACTACAAAACGTACAATCAACATCATCGGAACGCTACTATACACTCGGACAAATACTATTCCGACCATTAGTTCCAGGACCCTCTTAAACATTTAAAAGGCCTTGTCAGATATGCCGCGGTTATTTTGCGCGACAGTTGACCGCGGCATATCAAGCCTTTAGGGTCGGATTGAGGATATTTTCCTCAATGAATAGCTGCACTGAGAATAGTTATATGGATTATAATTCACGGAATGGGTGGGGGGCATGGGGGGGGGGGGGGTTAGGGTGATAGTCCAGGAGCTAGTTCTTTTGGGCCTTATCCTGGAAAGTTGGAGAGACCTACGTGAGATATGCTCCTCAGCGTCTCCAATAAAGTCCAGCTTCTGCTTGAGTCGCACTTCGGTGGAGAAGACCGTCTTGGCCGCGTTGTAGAATCTCCCTCCCTTGGTTCTCTTCGTCTCATCGTCACTCATCATGCTTCCTATGCTGACGTCATCACGTATGCTAGGGGTGGGGCTGGAAAGCCAGGAGGACGATGAGGGCGAGTGGTCTTCGGTTACTTTGATGATGGGAGGTAACATGAGTTTCTTCCCTAGGTGGGGTGGAGAAAATAAAGAGAAGCGTTCATCAGTATTCAAGATGGAGAGAGAGAAATTGCATGAGAGCGAGCGACAGAGATTTACATAAATATAGATAGAGATATTTCAAGTGAAGCTGAGAGAGAGAAAAAGACAGAGACAGTGTGAGAGAGACAGAGACAGAGGCGGAGACAAAGAGACAGAGACAGAAACAGAGAGACCAAGGAATTTCCATAGAGATTGCGAGAAAAAGAGTTAAAGACAAATATGGGACTATGGGAAGTAATAATGCGCAAAACTTAACGACTCCTTATTAAATAAGAAACGTGATAACTAATGTTTGGTAGTTTTCAGTCCTTAAAAACAGGAAAAACTTCCAATGTAAAGCTTGAATGTCGTCACATGAATTTGAAGAAGAAAAAAATTACTCAGATGAAGACACTCCCAAACATAAATCGAAATCGAAATTTATTTATTCATAGTTTTTTAATGGCATCTTTCTTGCACATGCTCATTTAAGCATAATCCCTCAGCAAAATGCTGTCATACTTGTGGCAAATTTGTCAATATTTTCAAGGCTTACTTTGATTCGTCTTACGAAATGTGTGTTTCTTCTTGGGAGATTCTTTCCCCTTCATCTTGCGTGGAGTTGAGGTTGTCGGTTCTTTGAGTTCTTTTATCACATGACATGCTCCCTGGTGAAAGAAAAAGAAAAATATGAGATAAAATATTGCGAGGTTTTAGTAGTAGTGTGGTCGAGGGGTTTAGTCATTTGAAATGTGATGCAGATGTCGTGAATTCAAGCCCCGGCATGGCACTTACGAGTTATGACCTTAGACAAGATTTCCATTTCTTCTCTTCACCAAGGTGCTAGATAGCAGCGAGTTTTAACAATACCCTTCCCATCTATTAATACAGTGTATCTTATCAACATTTGCTGCACTAACAAGATTTATTGCACTAATGCGGAAGTGCGATTCCCAAAAGGGTTTCGATTAAACATTGCAATGTTTGAATATTTCAAAAGTACTCGTCAATAGAAGGGACGTTCCAGGGATATAAGTTCTACTGGGAGAAAACTCACGGTTTTTATGACAAAAATCCACTCTGTCTTGTTGCTGTCTAGGCAAACCACCGCGCCCTTTCTAAAGTATGCGAGAAGACAGATGGCGGGGTTGTTCTTCGGAAGCTTGTCGACCGGCCAGTCGTGAAAGATCGGGATGGTTCGGAGAAAGCTAGCTATGCCGACATCCTGGACGATCTCGTGTTCGTTTTTCGGGATGAAGATGGTGACGTATTCCTAATTGAGAATTAAACAGAAAAAGAGACTTCAAAATAACTTCTGCCAAAATTGGTCAAATTCAGACAAAGTGCGATAAAATCTTTACAGCGCAACAACAAAAATCATTTAAACAAACGTAAAACATGACTATAATGCTAAATCCTTACTTTTTGGCAAAATGAAAGGATATACAAACAACGAACTATCCTAACATCAAATCAAGAATATTATTCAAAATGTAGACATTTACGTAGGGCCTATATTAAAGACACTAAAGTCACACTAGCGGATTGAAATCGGGGAAATAAATAGTCAGATAATTTTGTAGGAGCTGATCCGATGTTATCGAAATTAGGGACAGGTGAAATACTTCGTGTATGGCATTCAGTTACTTAAGAAATGGGTTCGGGAATACCACCACAGCTAGGCCATGAAAGGAGGGGAGGAATATGTCGTTTCACATATAGAACTTTTTTTAATGATTTTCTCAATCGGGGGTGGGGGTGGGGCGGCTGTCCCCCGGATCGGCATATGATAAAAATTGGGCCATTGAAAACATGTTTAGCATGGCCTCTTCTTCGTCTCTTAATCTGTATCTGAGCGTTAACCTAAATAGTTGCAGTAGCAAGTAAACATGACTGACTACACGTAACACCGGAGTACACTTCACCACTGATTTAAAATGGTGCTTGTGTCGAGGGGTGTCTCGGTGCATTTGTATCCCCCCCCCCCCCCACTCAGTGTTATTTAGAATACGCGTATGCATGTTCCCTCCTTTTGAAAATATCCCCCTAAGTCGGGTGTGTAAAGTCAATACGGGCCGGATTTTTGTGTATTACGAGCCGGACTTTGGTGCGTGAAAAGTACCCCTTTACCGGACATTTTGGGAACACGCATGCGGTCCCTCAGACTCCGGAGTGGGGGGGGGGGGGGATTTGTATAGGAGACACGTGCACATACCCGTATAATAATTCTCAAACGTTTCTTACCTCCTTGTCAAGACTCAGAAGTTCTACCTCCTCGTGGCAGACGATTGTATGAGGTCTTACTACGCCCGTCATCAGTTCTCGTTCCTTCAATAATGATGAAAAAGTGCATTCTCCTTTGTTTATGCTTGTTCTAACGAGCGTACATTGTATTGTCATCGTAATACGCAGATATAGTAAACAGATTATTGGCCCGTCAGGTGTTCATGCGAGCAATCGTAGAGGTACAGCAGTGTAAGAATTGCGGTTTGTTATTGCACCCCCTAAAGGTGGTGCTATATGAACATTGTTAGGGTTAAAAGGTTAAAAATAAATTATAGCTATAATTTATGTTTCGTAACATTGTATCAAAATATTCAATTTATCCATGTCATACGGCCACAAGCATTTCGAGATATTTTAGAATATAACAGGGTAATCATTACAATATTGTATGCGCTTAAACATTGTCTAATATTAAACTGACTGCAGAGTAGCCAACAAAATGTTTGATATCACAAATGGTTGAAATTATCATTTTTCACGCCCTTTTCCCTTTTAAATTATTATTGATGGTTGCTCATTAATCACGACCTAAAATTCATATTTTTCATTTCTGTAATATGATTTATTTGATGAGCTATCAAAATGTTGAAACATTGCCATTTGAAAAGTAACAGATGCGTCATCTACTCACTCCGAAAGTGTTTCCCCTCCTGATGAAGTTGACGAGTCTAACTCTCGCTTCCTGAGTCTCCCCGTCTCGTGTGGTTGTCGTGACAACCGCTGTACCGGATAGCATCAGGTGAAAGTTCTCCGCTCGGTACCCTTCTCGGATGATGATGCGACGTTTCTCAAGCCTTCATTGAAAGATAGACGATGGCATCTTTATTTGAATCCATTGCAATGTCAAAGAGATCGATTCGATTTGATTTATATGTTCATCTTTATCATCTTTATAGTTTGTTTCCAGATTTACTTTAAAAAATGTTGACGGTATGAAAAACAAATAATAGGGACTTTTAGATTCGCACGAAGACAATGGGGATTGCTACGCTCGACGTCCTTTTAATGCACTGCCTTGAATGGACGTCACAGTATCAGTCCACGCAAATCTAAAAGTCCCTAATATGATTGATACACTATCGTTATAGTATGAATGTAAATGAATCATATAGAGTTGTCACAAGGGGGAGCTTGATTGTTAGGCAATCCTTTGCAAAACGTAATAATTACTATATACACAATATTGAGAAAATACATTCCGTTTCACTCACTGAAACAGAACTCACTAAAGGATGGTCTTGAAATGAGATTGATTCATATTATGCAGGGGCATTGTTTTAAATGCGGGTATCAAGAAAGAAAATGCTGACACCTTTGCCAAACCTTGTGCAGCGTTCAACAACTAGATTTGTTTTCTTCATTTGTATGTTGGAAGAATTTTTGAGCCACTGTGGACAAATTGGAATATTCATGGACACTTTTTATTTGTTTGTTTGTTTTTCTATTTTTCCGGCTTTGATTATTGGAATATTCTAGGCATCATTTTGGTTAAATAATTCAATATTTCCGTTCGAAATGGACCAAATTGTTTCAAAGTTAGTTTCGACCCAATATCCGAAAACGAAATCAACTGCAACTGCCTACTTCATCGGGAATAAGCAAGACAGTAGTAATACTCTACCGGCAACATAGGGGAAAAAGTAAGTCGCGTATAATTGATTATAATTGATTGTTATATATTGATGTACTTTTTGTTTTGGATAATAAACTTCAAACTTCAAACTTCAAACTTCAATACCAGCATACCAGAAGGAAAATAAGACAACTTACTTGTTGTAGAATCCGAACTTTGCGATGGATTGTTGCATTTGAACAGGAAACTCACAGAAAGCATCCAATGTGTTTCGAAGTGACACCAATGCCTGTATGAAATAAGTGGGGGAAATATCATCAAAGTCTCATATCGATTTAGCGAGAAATAATCAAAATCCAACTAGTTTCACAAGTAAGGCAACCTCAGACTATATCTCTTCCTCTTTATTCTTTTACAAGACAATATAGGCTATTTGATAATCAACTCTATTTTGTTTACCAATATGAACACGATTTTTGTTTTATTGTCACGTACAACTGTTTGCATATTTCAGAAACGAAATATATAAACGAACTGAAATAAAATAAACTGATTTATTTTGTACATGAATATATCGTTTATTACACAGAGTTATCTCAAGCCAGACTAGGTTCGAATTGAAGCTGAGCATTAAAAACACTTTGTATTCTGTTTTCTGTGGAATATCAGAACATCAGAAAAACGAGCACCAAACCTAGAACATTGTACTTTTAGCAGTCTGAGTTTTAGAATTAATGGAGTTCATAGAAAAGTAGAAAACTAAGAATCCTCCAAATATACGCCCTTGATGCTCAAAAATATATATGGAAAGACAGAGAAGATGCATTACCACAAATTAATCTCATTAACATACCTTCTGTATTTCCTCAGGGGTTCTTTCGCTTGATTCCTTGCTCAAAATTCGTTTGGTTTCACAACTCAGCTGACCCTTTATAGTAATAAAATAAGATATATCTCGTGAATAGACAGTCCAAACGGATATCGAAAAGCATGCGACAACTGTGAGATAGCGTCGATTTTGTTCCTTCTTTTCAGTAAACATGTGGAACGCCCAAAGACAGATGGATATTAACTCAAATGTAACATTATATGATTTAACGAATTTCTGAATTAAAACAAAACAGAATCAGGATTTTACTGATAGCTCTTGGCCTGCAGACGTCATACAAACATGAAATCAATAAATCGCCATCATTCCATTTTCACCAATCGCCAGTGATGTGCTAATCAGGGATTCCATTTATCACTTGCACCAAGCGAGGTCAGTAAGTCATTCTTCTCCAACTCGTGTCTTTACTTTGGTCTGTTATTGGCATCGATTTGGAATAACATGTCCATTTCAGCAGACAGATTGATTTAGATAAGGAAGGAGTGACTTTACAGGAGAACGTGGTCGTCACAATGTTTATGTCTACAATCGAGGCCACAGTTTACGTATAGGGTATATAGCTTTTCTTTCGTACGATTTTCGTGCTCTATAATTGCCTTTCTGAATATAAAGAAAATGAGACAAAACACCTTATTGATGCCATCGTCTGATTTAATTGCACATTGCTACCTTTGAAATCGTTATACTGTGTTCATTTTTACGTAAAATAATGTTCAGCACAAGTCATGAATCAAACGTTCTATATTCATGATTAAGAATTTAAAGAAATATGCAGATTATATTTTTTATTAATTCTTATTTTGACGTAGGAAAATAAAAAAACTAATGAGGAGAGTAAATAACTGAATATGCGTATAATCAAAAGTTTACCTTTTTTTCATTTCCCATTCATTTCTTAACAATGAAGTTGGCAACAGTAAGTGTTGTGTGCCCAAAGAGTTAAGTGGTAAATCAATATTTAATTGGGATGAGGAGTGAAAACACTTCAGAACATTGTACCTCACTCTTTGTAGTGCTGACTCGAGCACTATAAATGCTGGTTCCAGTGGTTGATAAGTGAAAAAATCTACAAATTACATAAGAAAACGACTTTTATGCTCTCATTTAGAGGGGAAAAAGCTTTTTTGCAGTATATGCCATATCTATAGTATTATGTCTGATAAGTATCAGCGTCGCTCACTACAAATCAAATAACGGCGTGACGTAATCGTTGATTGAGAGATTATTGATTCGAAAGAATATTTTACGTTAGAATGTACCAAATAGATGAATTTTCAGTATTTTAGCAGTTAAAAAGTATAAAATCTGCCATTTTGAAAACGATGTCACTTCTTCACCCTTAACATGTATGTTTTTCCTTCTTTCAACAAATTTCAGCTTTTATGTTCGATTTAAATTAATCCATGTTATTGAACGTACACAAAAAGCGGCTTTAAATATTATCATTTAGAAAAACTAAGCATCTGAACCAAATCAATAGTTTATGTAGAATGGTATGTGTGAGTAGATTGGGTCTAATGTCATACCCGTGCGGGCATAACGTTGTATACATGCCTAGACCCATATTTTGTTAGTTACATCCACGTCGTAGACACTACCTTTTAATTACGCTATATTGATAATTGAAATGACAAAGATAGATAATGAGTAGACAGCTACATTGTAATTGAATCTCAAACAAACATGGATTGTCTAACGCCGCCGCGCCAGTTTCTACTGGAATTGGAAAGAGGGGAAATATGAGACCAAATAACCTCCGTATTTAATCATAATTATATGTACGTGGATATGACCGCTTTATCCTGAAAATATTTAATGCATTTAATGTTATAAAGGTAAGACAATTAAATGTTGATTTTTAAATATTGTGAGAACTACGACGAATTTCATCTGAACTATTTGGATACAATCTCAATAAAATAATGATTAATTTTTTCGAAGAAAATATATATTTTTGTTATTTCAGTGTGATTTTCTTTTTCTCTCCATGCATGATAAGCGTGTTTACGACAGACACTAAGGGAACAAATAATGAATTATAACGACAACATTTTCAATTATGAATAATTCAATTGAGAAAGAAATTTGCGATACATTTTTTAAAAGAAATCAACTACTTTCAATTATTAGGGTGAAAATAATTAATTTACTTCGATTTACGAATCGATGACGCAGCAATGATCTTAGAATTAAGACAAATCATCCAAATACCACTTTCCTCACCATCTACAAACAATCAAATTCGCGTACAGCAAAAAGAACATTTAAAGCCTATCTGCACTAGTTTGGCCATGGGAGGGAGTAGACCTCCCTGCGTGGTCACTGGCAGGTGGTTATCTCACCAAATCAGCTCTCAATTAACATAAGAAAAAGTGGACCATGGGGGTCAACGGGTACCACTTAGACATCATTGGTTGTATACAGGGTGCAAATAGCTACAAGTATAGTCCCGCTTTAATATACCTTTATCTTTCAAATGACAAATAGGAAATGATTAGACAAATATAACCATATTGTAAAGAGTAGTAGAACGTACCTCTTTTCTAGCTTTGAAGTGACCGAGATCAAAGAAGATTCTTCCTCCTTTCCTGGGCGACGGTGGGCCACCTAGTCCTAAACCTTCACCCTCTTGTTCCTTCACGTAACGGTTGCTGAAAACACAAGAAAGGATATGCCTCCATGATTTACAATACCATTTATTTATACATATCTTATTTTTTAATTTATAAAATACAATCAGTGGCGTAGGCGCCTTGGTACGGGGGTGGGGGCAGGTGCCCCCTTACTCGAGTGGTGAAAACATAAACATGAAAGAAAATTCTAGAATAGAGAGAAGGGAAAAGGGAAAAGGGTGAAAAGGACGAGAAAAGAAGTCGTCAGGACCACCTCTCACACCCTCCCCAATCAGTAGCCCCCAATCGCATTCCATTCTCCGAGTAAGACCGATGCCCCCCCCCCCATCGTTCCGGTGCCCCTACATGGACGGACTACGCCATATTCGCCACTATGAATAATAATTTCAACTCTGGTTTTAATCTGAAACACAATACTCACATAAAGATAAATGGTACTGTCATAGAATACAACTTAGATGATCATACGTGCTAACTTTGAACATGATCTTCATTTGGATAATGAATATATTGGATATATGATTATTAAAATATGGATATTTTATTTATTCACCACCATTAAAACCATTAAACAAAAGATGTACAATGATAATGCCAATGTCACATGAATATAAACATGACATGAATTAAAATACATGCTCTACAACGATATACATTATAAAAAACAAATGGTTATAAGTAAATGTTGTGTCAACAGTAAAACAATAAATGACTATTTACAATGAATTTGTGCTCGATGGTAAAATAGAGTCAGAAATAGCACGTGTGCTAATCGACCCCGACTCTTGTTATCTATTAAAAGCTTAACATAAAGTAAAAGAAGAATACATGATTTGTTTCCAAATCCTATAAATGAGATTTGTGTATAATTTTACAATAGAAAAATGGTTTTGATAGGTAAAGCATAACTTTATATTCTTATAATGATGGTCATAATTTGGATTGATATAACTAATGTCTCTAAGTAATTTACAGATATTAATACCCTGCTCATCACATATCTGCTCGCGCTATCCCCACTCACTACTTCTATCATTATATAGTCACCGTAAAGATGGGAAACGTACTTATAATGCAATTACTGTAATGTTGCCTGTTGGCATCACACCCAGTCATTTTCTGGTTGGTAAGGGCAGATTAATGTCTTACTAAAGGACATAAGTGTCATACCGAGGTTCGAACCCACGACCTCTGCATCTGGGTTCAAACATCTCGACCATGATACCTATTTGAACACGATTTCACAAATCACAACAATACAAACCTTTTGTTGATTTGAAACGAGCGATTTATCAGCTGAAGTAGCCGAACAGCCTTCATGAAACGGTGTTTTAACTGTTATGAGAAAATGAGATAAAGAAATTAATGAAAGGACAAACATGGACACAATATACTTACAAAGAGGTTTACTACATGCATTTCTTTTCCCTATTCTTTTTTCTTCATGACCTTTCCCAGAATTGCCTCTATCTAAAGACAAAGCTATATTCGCTGTATCGCAGTGTCGTAGAATATCATAAATGTATTTGACAATATTTTGTATTTTGTATGACTTAAACGAAAATCAATCAACGGAATTACGAAATCATTGATAGAGGTAACATTGAGTCGAAAAGAACTGTATTTGAAAAGAAATATACAAAAAAAAAACATATTAGATGAATATAATTAATTGTAATTTTTAGTGACTGATTTTAATACTTTTATAAAATGTATGAATGATGATAATATAAATAACCGATCTCGCATCTGCAATCATATACAGTCATGCGCTTTCTATGATCTTCACAGGAATAGGCGTCGTTCATAATACCAACATTAGGTATAATCATGATTGCATTTCTACGAATTACCGTCAGAGTGATTCTATTGAAATCTACAATATTTAGTAACAAGTATTAAAACAGGATCGCTAAGATTTTGCAAAAATCGACTCAAGGGCAATTTTCGTCACCCTAATGTTTATTCAGAGAAATCATGATTGAATTACATAACACGTCACTGTAATGTTTCAAGATTTCAAGAGGTGAGGAACAAGGCTGTTAGCATCGCCTTGTGTTTTTTTTTTCTCGAAAGTCTTTGTGATTAAGCTAGTTTTTGTTGATCGTCTCTATGTGACAAACGACTTACCACACTTGGAGGAGGAGCGATGGCTTTGAGTTGGGATCGCCTGCTTAATCTCCCGCCAATTCTTGAAGGTGATTCTCCCTGGCGACCTCCCTTTCTCGTCCGTAAACTTGGCGCTAAACAACCTCTGCTCTTCCTCCTCTCCGCCCTCCCCGTCACCTCCCCCGTGTCTAAACTCATCAACGACATCGTCGACCCCTTCGAGCGGAGACTGAGAAGACTTATCTGTCTGGTGAGGGATGACCCTCGCGTCCGCGGCACGGCGCGCGTGTTGACCACATCCACAGCCCCATCACTGAAGTTACTGACCCGCCGTAAGTACGCACTGTCGTCGTAAATATCACTCAGGGAGCTATTTTGCTTTACGAGTTCCTTGATGGCTCCTAGACGAAAACTCTCCGATCGCCTAAGCTGACGCCGTCCTCTCTCCTCCTTTTCGCCAATTTTGCCGGTAGCAAGGTTACAAGTAGGGTCAGAAGTCCTGCTTTGCGCTCTCATTAAGTTTTGATTGCTTAACCGCTTGTAAAATTTGTGACGTTTCTCGGTTGTTTTGTTTTTAACCGGGGGCTGGAGAGAGAAGCGACGTCGAGTGGATGATCCTTCGTTCACCACTTCATCCCCTTGACCCAGCGTTGACGAGATCGTGGCTGGTAGTCGTTTCATCAAGCTAGAACTCAAGCTGATGTCAACGAGTTTTGTTGAATCCCCAAGGCCGGCGTTGATCGAGTTCACTTTTTTCAGCGGTCGACCTAGTGGTCGAATTTGAGGGAGTTCAATCCCTCCCGTCGCCATCTTAGTTTGAACTCACTAAACAGTCTTTTATTTAAACAAAAAGCCCGTTATTTACTTTGGAGGGTATAGCCCCCTATTCGCTTTGGTATTTTTGTTCATGTATTCCTCAATGTGATTATACCCTTTTACTATGTATTGCAAACTCAAAGACGAGTAATGGTTAACATTCATTAAAAGTAGTTTTTTAACATAGTTTCCTTTAAAACCTTTGGACGATACACGACATCTCTGATACACGGTATTGATCACTCAGTTTAGTGTGCCAAACCATTCAAGTTAAAATGGTACAAAAAAGGATATTAACTCTATGAGATTAATAGATTCAAATGGTTATTACATGTACGAGTTCCCTCGGTGTTATACTGGTCCATCATAATCCATTTGTTGAAAGTTAACTTTCCTTGTACTCCTATGCAAAGTGATTTGGATCAATTTTCACTTCTTAGGAAACGTTGTAGTTGCTATGGAAACGTCACATTGAACTCTCAATTAGTAAATCTATTATTTTTTCCCAAAAAAGTTACAGCGGCTGGAATCCAGGTGTCAAGCGAAATATGCTTCCGTTGATATCAAACGTAAACTACAAAACGAGTCGAGGTGTTTTAACACGAGATGGTGTCCAATTTTGTACTCCAAAATGTTCAGTCCACTGTTAAACATTTCGTCGAATCAATACAGTCAAACAAGAAGTTGAAAACAAAGCATTCTCGCTAATAAGACTTATAAATAAGTTCGAACTATTCTTCCACACTTAGCAAAAAGCATTAGCGAAGGTGTGCAAATAAAATCACGAAACCTGGAGTGAAGACCGTGCCATTTAGGTCTATGACTATGTCGAGATGTTTCTTCCAATGGTCCATGATTCCATCAAGTCAACACGAGCGAGAAGTTGAATCAAGAAGAAGGTGATTCCTCAAAACAATTCCGATGAGTAAGATCGCTGTTCTCCTAAACTCGCTGGAACGCCCCAAGCCAAGATGGACCCGCCATGATGTGCAGATCGGTCTCTTAACCTGTAACGAACCTTGGAGGAACAGGCACAGGTGGTCCGTAAACATATATGTGTGTTATACCTACAATAGACCCCTCCTGACCAGCTTGACCATAACATTTACAGTCCCGTATCCCAGAGACATCATACGTCTTACAAAACGTAAGGCATGCCAATCAATATCTCGTATAGATTTTGCACAATGAAGGAGGAGAATGTTGAATTGACCAGCGATTGAGGGTGTCTTTAGGGGTCTTAGAGGGTCGACAAAAGGCTTGACCAGGCGATTCGAAGAGAATGAATCAATACTTGACTTCGATCGAAGGTCCGCTCAGGATTAATCCGCAACATTCCCCGAAGAGCCTCTTCTATTTTTTCCCCTTTAATCCCAATTGTATCAAGGAACAATGCATTTGACGTCTTTGGTCATGGCCTCTCTCGTTAGCGTGGCTATTGAAATTCTAGGCCCTTTATAAATCTGAATGAACTTGACCAAAATGTCGATGATTAGAATTTAGGCTTTAATCATTTAGCCATTGCGGACATAAACCGTGACCGGATTAGCTGATCTTAAGAGTTGAAAGGTTCCAACGAAAACATTTAAAGGTAATATGTCCCATTTGCATGCCAAAAAATGAAAAGGTTAAATTCCAACGGCATTTGAAAGATAACACTAATTTGGAACTTCCCGAAAAAAGGGGGCTTGAAAATGTCTTTAAGTGCGAAAATAACGACTATTAGTTGTCGAATCGACTTAAGAATAAGAGCTATAGAGCCAATAAGTAATAGTCTGATTTTCAGACCATTGTACCGAATGATCGTACGTTTTATGCTGCGCAAAGAATCAATCAGTTTAATTTTGGCCATTACAAGAAGTGGGTTATTGATGTAGACAAATGCTCATGTACCCTTTACAGCTCATTTTATGTATGTTATTACCAAAAGAAAAAAAAGCCAGTCAGTCACTCAAGGGTGTCTGACAGTGAAGTCTAGCAAGTAAACGGATTTCCTTGCATAATTTGAATATTAGGACACTGCTAACGCTTAAATTTCACAGATAGGACATACACGACATATTCATAATTCCTGCAAAGTTCTACAGAATTTGATGTTGGCTGCAAAGGGGACATAGTATCTTTGAGAAGCCAACTTAGGCAGGTGAGAAAATAACTATTAGAAATGTAAGAAGAGAGAAAGGGGGAAAGAGGATGAAGTGAAAGATAGATCAATTTAAGGAAGGAGAACAGGATGAGAGAGATAGAGAGATAGAGAGAGGGAGAGAGAGAGAGGGGGGAGGAAGAGAGAGAGAGAGAGAGAGAGAGGGGGATATATATATATATAGAGAGAGAGAGAGAGAGAGAGAGAGAGAAAGAGAGAGAGAGAGAGAGAGAGAGAGAGGAGGAAGAGGATGCATACAAAAAGGGTAACAGTTACAACAGAATTATGAGACTAAGACAACGAAACGTGATTGTACATCATACATGCATGCATGCTTATTTAATTGATTCCACCATGTTTTCAGATAATAATGTCACGAAACCGTGATATCAAGATTCTAGCAAGATGAGGGATAGTCGATTTTTAGAAAGTTATTAGAGATACCGATGATGATGTTTTT
The DNA here is from genome assembly GCA_035222895.1 of Strongylocentrotus droebachiensis. Classification (NCBI taxonomy): domain Eukaryota; kingdom Metazoa; phylum Echinodermata; class Echinoidea; order Camarodonta; family Strongylocentrotidae; genus Strongylocentrotus; species Strongylocentrotus droebachiensis. Next base: position 50,562 of record JAVYIG010005928.1, read on the forward strand.
TAGGTTTGTCATGGGCATCACTATACTACTACCCCGTTCCACATTTTATAAGCCGTATGATAAGTGCCCACTTCACCTCTGACAGTTGCCCCAATACAAATCTGAGAGGTGCCTGTTTTACGTTGACAAGTGCCCCTTTTTACTTTTTAGCGAGCACCCCTTTCCCTTCTCATTAATGCCAAATTTCACCTCTGATGAAAGCCCATTTTCTTTCTACAAAACGCTCCTTTCCTTTTTAAAAAGTGACCCTTTTCCATTTTCATAAATGCCCTTTTTTCACTTCTGATAACTGGCCGTTTCATTTTGACACGTGCTCCTTTTCCTGTCTAAGAAGTACACATTTTCCTACTGATAAGTGCCATTTTGCATTTTTAAATAAGAGCCCCTTCATCTTTTCGCAAATGCCGCTTTTCACATCTGTTAAATGCCCCTATTAAGATCTGGTAGGTGCCCATTTTCCTTCGAAAAACGCACCTTCTCCATTCTCTGTTTTCATCTCTGGTGAGTGTCCCTCTACAGGTGCGAGAAGTGCCCCATTTTCACCTCTGATAATAGCCCATTTTACTTTGGAACTACAATATTTATGATCGGGTTTAGAGCAAAGCAAATGGAGCGTAAATTGGCGTGGGGTCCAGGAGCGGAGCCCTCGGAAGCTCAGGGGTTTTAGGCATTTAATTACGGTCAGATTAGCATATTTTGATACCTTGAGTCACTAATTGGAGTGAGGTCCGGGGGCGGACCCCCAGAAGCTCAGGGGTTTTAGGCATTAAATTACGATCAGATGAGCATCCAGGGGCCGTTTTATGGCCCTTGGTTGGGTCCAGGGGGAGGAGCCCCCGGAAGCTCAGGGGTTTTAGGCATTGAATAATGGTCAGATGAGCATCCACGGGCCGCCATAGGGCCCTGGTGTGGTCCAGGGGGCGTAGCCCTCGGATGCTCAGGGGTTTTAGGCATTAAATTACGGTCAAATGAGCATCCAGGGACCCGCCTTAGGGCCCTGGTGGGGTCCAGGGGGCGGAACCAAAGGAAGCTCAGGGAAAAATCATGCCATTTCAGCAACATTTGTTTATCACTTGTATCGAATTAGAAATAAAACACATATATAAACAAAAAATGGGGGGGGGGGCAACTGCCCCAAGCCCCCCCCCCCCATCAATACGCCAGCGCAAGCGCGAGGGATCATAGTGAACGAGAGGGGTGAAAGTGACGGAAGTGACTACTCCTTACAGTTTTTGTTGTATTAAAAAAAACTATAGTATAACAGGGGCGGATCCAGGAATTTCTTCCCGGGGGGGGGGGGGGGGGGGGTAAGAGGACATATATATTTCTTCTTTTGGTCCCCAAAAATCGCAACGACTCAGCCGGCCGCTGAATAAGAGGGGGGGGGGGGGGGTAAGAGCACATAAAAAAAAAATTGGCCGGGGGGGGGGGGGGGGGGCACGTCCCTGTTTGCCGTTACATTTTTGGCGAATTTGGGGCTGATTTCAACAGTTTTTTTTCTGGCCGGGGGGGGGGGGGGGGGGGGGGCACGTACATATAAAACAAGTAATATTTTTTTTTCACATTTCACTTTTCTACAATATTTACTTGTTCATTTTGAAGGATATTATGCGAGGGAGTGTAGCTCCCGAGTAAGAAGACTTTTGCATTTATATTTGTTTAAACGCTGCATTCTTGGGCCCTCCAGAGCCTTAAAGTGTGTTGCAGCCTTCAGTCAGTATTTGCTATACATTTTTTGTTTGCACCTTTTCAAATTTTCCGGGGGGGGGGGGTGGACGGGACGATCCCCCTAAACAAATCGAGGGGGCGACGTGTCCCCCCCCCCGTCACCCGGGATAAATTTTGCGATCTAGATAAGTAAGCGAGCCAAAAAATGACAATTTTAAGAATGGTTAAAGAAATATTTTGTAATGAACACAATAGATAAGAAAGACAATAATGTATGTGGGAACCTCACCGAGGAATATGCATCAATACAAACATAAATCGTTCACCTCGAATTTTCCAATTTTTTCCAGAGGGCACGCACCCACCGTCCGATAGCAACGCCACTGATCATCACAGGCGCTCCGGAAGCAGTTTGGGATTGGGGGGGGGGGGGGGGGGCAAACATTCCAGGGGGCTCACCTTCCAGGGGCAGTGACGTAATGATCAAAAACGTTTAGAAGTTCAAGTTCAAGTTCAAGTTCATTTATTCAAAACCACACAAAACATGATATAATCTTTTACATAAAAAAGAGACTGGTAATAGTACATTAATCAACATATATTAACTTGATTACATCATTAAAGGGATAGTTGAGTTCTGTTGCAGAGGGCGCTACACAAAATAATTTTTTGTGAGATAATGAAAAACTGAGTGTCAAATTTGAAAGAACATAATATTTAAATGACAAAATCATCTTTGTTTGATCAAAATCGGTTCAGAGACGGCTGAAATATAACAATTTCTAATACTTGTGTACCACCACAAATATTAGATATTTTAAAAAATTTGAAAAAAACGAAATAACGCCTTTTATGTCGTATTTCAGCCAATGCCGATGTTGGCTTTTTTGTTGGCATTTTCTTGTTGCTTATATTACCCACAATTAGCCGGCTCATGTATTGTTATTTTTAATGAAATAATTAATTAACGGTCACCATCTTTTTTTGAAAGTGGAGCTGAATTGGTATGATCGTATTGGCTAAATTTCACACATTTTGGGGTCTAAAATTACCTTCATAGCAATTTTAGGTTCTAAAAGGGCACTATAAATGTCATAGATAAGAATAAGAGCAATAACCATGCACTTTGAAGGCATTTGCGGTCTGAAAACAGAACTCAACTATCCCTTTAAGTAAATGGTTTTAGGACCCCTGTAGAAGCTAAGCTTGTGAGCGGGGCCCTATAGTAAACAAAATACATACATTAACGATATGGCATGGTAAATAAAAAGAATGTAATGTTTATTCAAGGGATGGAAGAAAAAAAAACACTAAGCTACAGGATATAGAGCACAAAAAAAATATTCACACACACACGCGCGCACACACACAGCAAACACACTGATGAGTAGGTCCTTAGCGGTTTATAAGCATTTGAGAATGAGAAATTATTAAGATACAAAGTAGAATTATGTCAGTCTTCCAAGTAGGTACGTTTAAGATAACCTTCTAAACCTAGAAAGAGTTGTACTATTTTTGTGGGGGGGGGGGGGGGGGCAGAAGAAAAATCTGCATCAAATTACGGTCAGATAAGCATATTTAAATACCTTATTTGTGACACTGGCATGTCACTAATTGGCGGAGAGTCCAGGGAACAGAGCCCCCGGAAGCTCAGGGGGTTTAGGTATTTAATTACGGTTAGATGAGCATACAGGGGCCCTCCTTAGGGCCCTTGGTGGGGTCCGCCTTAGGGCCCTTGGTGGGGTCCGCCTTAGGGCCCTTGGTGGGGTTCAGGGGGCAGAGCCCCCGGAAGCTCAGGGGTTTTAGGTATTTAATTACGGTCAGATTAGCATCCAGGGGCCCGCCTTAGGGCTCTTGGTGGGGTTCAGGGGGCAGAGCCCCCGGAAGCTGTGGGGTTTTAGGTATTTAATTACGGTTAGATGAGCATCCAGGGACCCTCTTTAAGGCCATTGATGTGGTCCAGGGGCAGGGCCCCCGGTAGCTCAGAGGTTTTAGTTATTTAATTACGTTCAGATGAGCATCCAGGGGACCGCTTTAGGGCCCTTGGTGGGGTCCAGGGGGCAGAGCCCCCGGAAGCTGTGGGGTTTTAGGTATTTAATTACGGTCAGATGAGCATTCAGGGGACTGCCTTAGGGCCTTTGGTGGGGTCCGAGGCGGAGCCTCCGTAAGCTCTGGGGTTTTATGCATTTAATTACGGTCAGATGAGCATATTTTGATACCTCATTTGTGACATTGGCAGGTCCTTTTTATTCTCTCTTTTTCAAAAAGTGACGGGGACTCGAGCCCCCGAGCCCAGCCGTTTTGCAGACCATGACATAAAGGCTTCTAAATAAGCATATTTTTCGCCCGACTGTAAATTTGGGAATTTCTAATTTTTCAACAAACACATAAAAAGGTATGACTTACAAAAAATTGGAGAAAATAATACCGGAAAATCATGTAATTTCAGCAACATTCGTTACTCACTGGTTTCGAATAAGAAATAACAGCCCCCATCAGTACGCCAGCGTTCAGGGGCTCATGTCTTCTCACCCTATAACAAAAAACACACACGCATTCCCATTCTCTCACGATATGTCCACGATATGCGCGTATCGCTATTATAAAAAACCTCCATTGATATTAGGTGGCATGCGCAATGTTTAGGAAACTTAATTCCTGTTAACTTTCCTTTTCTTTGAATGGGATTTTATATGTGATTTAATTCAGGTTTTTTTTTTATTGTTATGTTTTTTGGATTAAAAATACAAACCATCTTTACTCCTTTACTGTTTTTTTTTCTTTGGAGGGGGGGGGGGGGGGGGGGGCGCGTTTTTTTTTTTTTTTTTGGGGGGGGGTCAAAAATGCATTTTGCCCCCACTTTTTTGGTTGGGGGCAACTGCCCCCCCCCCCCTCCACTTCCGGCGCCTATTGATCATCATCATCATAAAATATTAAGAAAGCGTAAGTTTCACCCGACGTCTTTGTTTCAACATGAAGAAAGATGAACAAATTAATACTACTAAATGCATGATTGCCGTACAGAATATACTTTAAAAGTCACTTGACTGTAATAAGGAAAAATGATTTAAAAATCAAACGTTTAAAAACATGCAGAATAAAGATCGATTTGTGGACGGTTGACATTTTGATTGCTAACATTTTATGATTATGTTATTCATTTCATGAAGGATTTTCCGCCCTTGCAACATTTTGAAATAAACAAATCAATTTTTTTCTTCAAATCAGACCCAATCACATTATGACCTTCCGTATGACTTTAAAAAAAAAATGTATACAAAAATATCACATTTTAAAAAGCAAACCACATTCTGCTATATTGCTCTGCCGTGATTCCCTGTCTTTTGGTAGAAGAATTTTAATCAGAACCTGAAACTAAATCAAGTTTAGGCCTTCTATGTACAAGCATAAACGGCTATAATAATAATAATAGTGGGTTCTTGTATAGCGCTCATGTCTGTCATACGTGACACTCCTGGCGCTCCCAATTGAGGCAATTATATTAAATAATTTGAATGGGTGCATGATGGAAGCTCAGAAAGTATTGGATGTGACACTATGCCCCCTCTCTTAATTTGTCTTTGATAACATTTCATCTCTCATTGGAAAACTAATTTGTAGAAAATATTACCATCAGCCTCATACTTTGCATGAGGATGTAACCTGTCCCTAACTCATCAAAATCCAATGGAGATGAATCAATGGAATACAGTCATCAACTCCGAGATTCTTCTGCGACACACGGGACAACAGCCGTTCCCCCTTGTGAGTACTTCTCTTGCGCATCTGTCGCAAGTACAAAAGTGGCGACAGGGAAGAAAGACGCAGTTCTGCCTCTGGTCTAAACAAATGGTGCATAGATTCTCGTTAGGATTAGATGAACGACTACTGCTAGTAAGTTCCTCTTTTACGGTGTTCAACTTCACATTAATTTTGATTAGAAAGCAGCAGAATACAAAAACGATAATGAATCCAATGATAATTATTATAAGAGAAAATATGGTAAGAAAAATGACAACGATTCTCCATTGAGAGTTCAATGAACTTTCCATATTCTCGATTCGCCCATAATACCCACACAAATCCCACAAGTTACAATCTGTGTAAATGGTAGTGGAGGGTTCCTCGGCTACCCACCCGTAGACAAGAGAACGGAACCACGTACATGTATCTGTCAGCAATCCAAGTAAAATCTGGTAGTCCATCTGCAGGACGTTGTAGGTCAGCCCAGCAAAGATCACCAACTTGACTTCAAAAGCCCTGCTCACTGGAGGCACATCCCGATCTAGAAATCGATGTTTATTCTTTCCAGTGTTGCAGTCAAACGATTCACAGTTGTCTCCATTTTAAGGTTTTGATCTCAATAATTCAGTTGCTCTGTTGCGATGTGAAACGGTAGTAGCTCCCCGATGGATTTGTCTGTAAGAACAATGATTTCGGTTCAGAATACACTATATTCGAAGAAGGAGGAGTGTCTACTCCTACATTTTGTTTACACAAGTACTTCATTTAATTAACTGGTGAAAATATGATGCATGATGGTCGTTACTTGCAGGGATGTCTATTGGATCCATTGTTATTTTCTACCTACTTAATACTTATACTTTACTACCAGACTGTTTATCTCATGGTAATGTTGATGAAAATACTACTTTAATTGGAAATATACTGATTTTTATAAACTACTTAAGTTATCAATAATAGTTTTCTGCATGCTCATGAATATACAATCATGTTTGAACCATCTATTTATATTATTCCCAACTGCTGTTATTGCTGATGATTATGACAATGAATATACAGGACACGTACGTCTGAAGTGCTCGTGGACCCACTCGTCTTTTCAATTTGAATGCTCTGGAAGGGTGTAAGATAAGATAAGAGGGGCTTTGGTATACATGTATTTCGTTATCTAGATTCTAGCCCATCATCATGATTGAATTTCATCGAAAGTATAACTAGGTTTGTGTATTTACCGAGAGCCTCTTTTTGGACTGCCAAAGGACATGTACCGTACACTAGAGAATCTTGTGGAATGCCTATTTTATTTTGGTAATGAGACCAGCCATAATCACCTCACGAGGGGCTCTTCACCATATTAATAAAACCTTATTAAGCCTACTTGCCAAAGTACTATAGCCTATGTAATTAGTTGACAACTAGTTTTAATTAGTAAAGTTGTATAAATATAAGCCCTGATCTTAAAAAATGAACTTTTTGGTGATATACATGTACTTCCATGTTTATTTCTACGGATTCAGGAAGCCTTTGACTATATTGGATGAGATACGACTGCGGGTCCAGAAGTTCCATGTTTTATCTTGACCTTGCGTATATAGTGTGACCAGTGGCGTAATGAGCAAAAACGTTTGGGGGGGGGGGGGGGGGCTGACAAAAAAAAATCCGCAGCACCCCACTCTAACATGCATGGGCATCAATGGCGGATCCAGGAATTTCTTACCGGGGGGGGGGGGGCACAAAATGGCATGGGGTTAAATATATGTAAAACGATGAAGCGACAGAATGAGGGGTGGGTCTGGGAGGGGGTTCTGGCCCCCTCCCAAGGTAAAAAGCATTTGCAATTTTAGAACCAAATTAGACGCATTTTCAGGCACTTCCTGGAGTAATATGACGTACAATTGCTTTCTCCTACCCCTTCCAAGAGTAGGGATCTTTTGCAATTTGAGAACCACATTTGGCGCATTAATGTCCACCGGCACTTCCTGGAAAAAAAACGAGGCCTTCTGATTGGTTAGAAGCTAGAGAAAAGTGATCTGTCATGGCTTGAGACGTTGTATATGCTTTGATGCCGCACAATGCACAAAGACGGTGGTCCGGTACTTCATCAGTAGTACTTGCACAAAATTTCTCGAGTGTATAAACTGTGTCGTTGTCAGGGGCGTCGCCAGATCTTTGTCAGTGGGGGAGGGGGGGGGGGGGGTGGGGAAGGTGTAGAGGCCACCGATTACCGACAAAACGAGCAACCAATTACCGACAAATATATTAATGCCAATGCTCAAATGTCTACAAATTTAACCCTATAAACCCGAGGCCAGGAACTAAGTTATTTTTCAGTCTCCCCCCTCCCGTGCGAAGCGCGGAAACTTTGACACTTCATTAAATTATTAGAGAAAGAAGACGATCCGTAGTATCGTTCTTGACTCTTAATTCTTGTTTGGAACCAGTTCCCTCCCCCTCCCGCGCGAAGGGCGGCAGCTTTGATGTTACAATAAATTATTACTCTTAATCCTTCTCTGAATTGGCATCTCGCGCGAAGCGCGGAAGCTTTCACGTTTCATTAAACTATTACTCTTAATCCTTGTCTGAATTCATTTTCGCCCGCAGAAGCTTTGACGTTTCAATAAATTATTACTCTTAATCCTTGTCTGAATTGGCATCCCGCGCGAAGCGCGGAAGCTTTCACGTTTCATTTAATTATTAGAGAAAGAAGACGATTCGTTGTATCGTGTTCCTGACTGAATTCAGTTTCCCCCTCCCGCGCGAAGCTTTCACGTTTCATTAAATTATAAGAGAAAGAAGACGATTCGTTGTATCGTGTTCTTTTCTGAATTCAGTTTCCCCTCTCCCGCGCAAAGCGCGGAAGCTTTGACACTTCATTAAATTATTAAAGAAAGAAGACGAATCATTGTACCGGTTCCGACTCTTAATCCTTGCTGGATTCATTTTCGTCCATCTTGCGCGAAGCGCGGAAACTCTGACGTTTCATTAAACTGTTACTCTTAATCCTTGTCTGAATTCATAGTCGCCCATCCCGCGCAAAGCGCGGAAGCTTTCACGTTTCATTAAATTATTAGAGAAAGAAGACGATTCGTTGTATCGTGTTCTTGTCTGAATTCAGTTTCCCCCTCCCGCGCGAAGCTTTCACGTTTCATTAAATTATTAGAGAAAGAAGACGAATCATTGTACCGGTTCCGACTCTTAATCCTTGCTGGATTCATTTTCGTCCATCTCGCGCGAAGCGCGGAAACTCTGACGTTTCATTAAACTATTACTCTTAATCCTTGTCTGAATTTATATTCGCCCATCCCGCGCGAAGCGCAGAAGCTTTCACGTTTCATTAAATTATCAGAGAAAGAAGACGATTTGTTGTATCGTGTTCTTGTCTGAATTCAGTTTCACCCTCCCGCGCAAAGCGCGGAAGTCTGACATTTCATTAAATTAAATTAAATTAAATTATTAAAGAAGGAAGACGATCCGTTCTCGACTCTTAATCCTAGTCTGAATTCAGTCCCCCCCCCCCCCCCCGAAGCGCGGAAGCTTTGCCGTTTCGTTAAATTATTAGAGAAAGAAGACGATTCGTTGTACCGTTCACTAATCTTAATCTTGTCTGAATTCATTTTCCCCACTGGGCCCCTTAACGGTGCATGTGCAGTGTTACATGATGTAAGTATGGAACGCCCGGCAGTGCTTGTCACAGTTGCTTCTGGATAGGATTTTTTTTACTAGTGTTACTGTTAGTGGCCACGCCCCCTTAGTGACTATAAAAATACATATGCTCTTCCTGTCCATTTGGGAATGTGTCAGTTTTGCAACAGAAATGGAGAAACACGCATTTTGTTGAAAATCATGTGATATCACGAACATTTATACATCACTTGTATATTGAATTGAAAATAAGTCATGGTTCAATTTTATTTGGGGGGGGGGGGGGGGGCTGGCGCCCCCCCCCCACCAGTACGCCAGTGAGTGTGACCAAATATCATGCAAATTGACCTTGTGCATGACGTGTACACAAAGCGGAAGTTCTAAAAAACTTCGATGCAAAGTACGGAATGGTCATTAAACATGAACATGACTTGTACCATTTACAGAATATCTGCGTCATTTTGCAAGAACCGCGAATACAACGGAGATATAATTTAGGGTAATTGGATTACAATAACACCGCGATAGACATATTTCAGAGTGCCAATTTTGAAAAATGAGAACTACTTTGAGCTCCCCTCCTACCAGCCTTCTTATTGAGAGTGTTCTAGCTTATTTCGTGTTACAATGTAAATCTTCCTAGTTTTGAGATAAGTTGTTCGCGATTGATGGACATTTTGGAAGCCATGTACGTATAGAGTAAACACATCCGCTGGGAAAACCCAGTAGACGGCCAGTCCCAAATGAAGGAGATATATTTATAAATCATTATCAATGATTAAAAACACGAGATCAATATTATTTTATCAAAATTTGTATAATTTATTACTCACCTCGACTGAAAGAATAAATCTGTCTTTGTGCAAACTTGTGAAGTATGCAATGAATCTGTAGAGTCGACAATATTCCTGATACATGTAGGCCTGTATTAGTGGTTAGCTCAGGTAATAAAAAAAGTGATTGTACTTCCAGTTACGGAAGTGTATGTATGAGGACTTTGGCCCCTTACATACCTTCGAGAACAAATTTCACCATTTTGGGGAATAGAAATGTTAGTTTATGAACCCAACAAACCAAGTATAAAGGGCATTTTTTCTGGAAAGTCCGACGCAGTTTTAGTTTTATTAGATCAAATTAAAAACGTGCATATGATTTTGAATTCCCTTAATTATGGTGGATATGTATTAATTATTTAAATTACTTGTTTGGCACAATATCTAATACTATCTTATGATAAATCAATTACTGTGGCATTATTGCAGGGGCCATGAAGCGTTATTGAACGTGCAGAAGCTAAACAGGCTCGATTCTGGAATACATTTTTCGAGGTTGTGGTGGGGGGAGGGGGCTCCGATGAGCTTCTGTTGCATCCAAGGCCGATTTTCTTCCCGTTTTTTTTTTTTTGGGGGGGGGGGGGGTACCAGGGGAACGCAACATTCAAGCGACCATAAACGTATTGATAGCGACTAAATGGGGAAGAACAACTTTGCATTCTTACGACGCCTATGACAAACATTTCTTTGGTGAGGATTGAGCACAGCGCCGAGCAAGAACCTTTACATTCTGAAGTGTTAAAACACTTTTGACCACACATGCCAATTCAAATCCCTTTCTTCTTTCTCTCAGCGAGGTAAGGCAACCTTAAATAATAAATTTCGATACTCTTTAGAGATTTCTAAAGAGACTATTACGGAGAGAGCACACTGGTATAGATACCCTCCCCCCAATTCCACATAATTTCCAGGATGACATTCAAGCTTTAGATTCCACTGGGGAAATATTGCTCAACTACTAGCATCTCTGTGTTTATTAGTGTGGTAGGCCCCAATGAAATTTGTATTTTACACAATCAAAACGTGGCCTGTGCATTGCCCTCCATTGCCCATACATAATACGGCATCACAAGACTAATAATGCCGTGCTTAACAGGTTCGTGTGAGCGAAGTGACCGAGCTAGAAGGTTTTTAACTGTGGAATAATAAAAATATGCATTCTTCAGCATCCTATACAGCCAAATGACTGCATATACAAAACAAAATGTGGTGTGTTTGAGGAAAAATTGTGTGTGTGTGTGTGGGGGGGGGGGGGGGTCCAGTCCACCCCCATCTCTGAGACCCATGTCTTAAGTGGAAAATTTACGTGATTGAAAAGTGAGAATATCAGAAATACTAAGTTACAATTATGAGACCCACACCAAATCAACAACACACTAACAAGAACCGAATAACTGAAACCAAAATAAAAATGATATACTGTATGTTAATATTTTGAATAAAATGTTTATTTTCCTAAAATTTTCTACGATTAATACAAAGTAAAACATCTTTGGATATTTTATTTATACGAGCCTATAGATATCAAATTTAAATGTCAACTTCATTCAACATTTGCATTTTATGTGATGCTTTGTATTTTGATTTAAGTTCCCCAAAGAAGGAACATGTAGGTCGGAGTCTGGGAAAATACGTTATACTAAATCCACCATCACATAGACTTTCAAGAAATCAACTCAATGTTATGTCCTTATTCATTGCTCCTAGAAAATGACATATAAACAAAACAGATATAGTAATGCGATCCCGTTCTATAGTGGTGAAACAACACATCACCATCATTCAAAATATGTCCTAATCGTAAGGCAAGATACAAATAAAATATATACTCCAGTTGAACAGAAAATATTCATTATAATGTCAAAGTACTTTTATAGGAGTTTTTAAATTATTTTATGACATACATCATGAAAAGAAGAAGAAGAAAAAAAAGAAAGATACTTACTGTCTATACTAGTAAAGAAAGAGAAATACCCAAACAGAAGTTAACACAATGAACGGTCCTAGACACATCGTCTAGTCAAAAGAAATATGCACTATATTCACTGCCCTTTTGAAGCACGTGACAAAACTAAATGGTGAAAATATTGGCACAGGCCTTCTTCGACCTACATGTGCCCTCTTTGCGGAATTCGAATATACCATTAATCTAGAAAAAAAGTCCTGAATACAAAGTATAACATAATTCATACGAGGGTTTAAGGAAAAAGAGTTATACCAATTACACCAGCAAAAAAATATCACTTTTGAACGTATCTTTACGGTTATAGATGCTCATGAATAAAATGGATACGAGAACAAAAAGAAGAAGGAGATAAGGAGAAGATGAAAAAGAAGAAGAAGATGATAAAAATCAAGAAGAAAATGATGATAAAAAATAGAGGAGAAGATGCAGAAGAAGATAAACATTCAAGTGGCCATAAACGTATTGATAACGTGCCCCTCCCCCGTAGCTACGCCATCGATCATCATTATTATAATAGTTCAATAAACAAGCGTAAACTTCACCCAACGTCTTTGTTTCAAAATGAAGAAAGATAAACAAATATATACGACTATAAATGCATGCTTGCTGCTTGTAACTCCTGACGACGGATAGTCAACCTGTTCGAAATGTCGAGCCACTCATCCTCTCCAAGCGCTATAGTTCTCCTTAGAACTATAAGCTAAGAACAGTCCTTTTCAGGACTACACACCCCCAATAAAGATTACCGAGTCAGAGTCCTTTTCAGGAGTCCTCAACCCTCTCTCTCTCTCTCTCTCTCTCTCTCTCGCACATGGTGCACCCGCAAGCCTACTGTATAATGCATGCTTGCTGTACAAAAAATAGTTTTAAAAGTCAGTTTAAAAATTCACTTATTGTATTGAGAACAAATGATTTAAAAATCAAAAGTTTGATAACATGGCAGAATAAGAATAGATTTGTGGGCGTTTCGACATTTTGATTGCTAAAATTCTACCATTATATTTTTCATTTCATGGAGAATTATCCCCAACCCTTCCATTTGCCCTTAAACAAACTTTGGAAAATGAGTAGGACCCATTCACATAGTGACCTTCTTTAAGCTTTTTGTTTTCCTTTTCAAAATAGCGAAGTACATTGTGGTATATTGCTCCGCCGTGCCTACCTGTCTTTAGTTCTGGTAAAAGAATTTTGGTCAAAAATTGAAACATATTTAAGTTTGGGCCTTCTATTGGATATTGGGGCAATCAGATGTAATGATTTGAATGGGCGCATTATGGAAGCTCCGAAAGTACCGGATAGGACATTATGCCCTATGACGATACCCCCTTTCCCTAGGTTTCTGTTCTCTTGATTTGTTTTTAAAAACATTTCATCTCTCATTGGAAGTGTAATTTGTAGAAAATATCACTCTCAACCTCCTCATACTTTGCATGAAAAGGTAGCCTGCCCCCAACTCATCAAATTCCAATGGAGATGAATCAATGGAATACAGTCATCAACTCCGAGATTCTTCTGCGACACATGGGACAAAGGCCGTCCCCCGTTGTGTGAACTGCTCTTGCGCATCTCTCGCACGTAAAAAAGTGGCGACAGGGAAGCAAGACGCAGTTCTGCCTCTGGTCTAGACAAATGGTGCATAGATTTTCGTCAGGATTAGATGTACGGCTACTGCCAGTCGGTTTTTCTTTTAAGGTATCCAACTTTAGATTGATGGTGGTTAAAATGCAGCAGAATACAAAAGCGATAATGAATCCCATGATAAGAAAAATGACAATGATTTTCCATTGAGAGTTCAGTGAACTTTCCATATTCTTGATTCGCTCATACAGGTCACCCAAGTCAGATTCTGTGTAAATGGCAGGGCAAGTTTCATCGGCGTCCCACCACGAAAATACCCAGTAGAAAGGATAAAGGAACCATGACAGCGGAGTCAGAACGAGAATTACAACGCACTGGCCTAAGAAATTAAGTATCAACGAGATTGGATAGAGAGTATATGTCAGCAATCCAAATAAAATCTGCGAGACCATCTGCAGGACGCTGTAGGTCACCCCAGCAAAGATCACCAACTTGACTTCAAAAGCCCTGCTCACTGGAGGTACATCCCGATCTAAAAATCCAAGAATTCTTTCCAGTGTTGCAGTCAAACGATTCACAGTTGTCTCCATTTTGGGGTCTTGATCTCAATAATTCAGTTGCTCCGTTGCGATGTGAAATGGTGGTAGCTCACCGATGGATTTATCTGTAAGCAGAATAAATTGATATCGAAAACAGACATTTAGGTTCTGAATACAATGTTATGTGGAAAACCTAATTTCGCAGCTTAGTGATAGCAGGGAGGTGTGAGTTTAAACTCACACCTCCCTGGGGATAGTTATAGGATCTGTGTCAGTGAGGAAGATGTTCGAAAAGTACTATAGACACATGGTCCGAATGCACTTATTAATAGCCTAGGGTCCTTATAATTTTGAACCAACAGCTATCCCCATGGTTTAGCAATATTTTTCAAATCTGTTTGGACACTGGAGATATCCCCATACTGTGGACACGTCTACAATCATTATACCCATTCCTAAAGGAAACAAAACTCAGGAACCCATTGAATTCTGTCCCGTAGCATGAACATCTACTATATTATAGTAAAATACTTTGAAAGGTTATTTCTTACTGAATTGTTAAAAGAGACGGGTAATATGTTGGAACCATATCAGTTTGTGTACCGTTCAAAGAGAAGTGTCGAAGATGCTACCCTTGTTTATCTCCATAGGGTACATTAACACCTTGATCACGCCAAGTCCTACATCTCAGTGATCATTTTTTGTAGATGTTTCGAGTGCATTCAACACAATATCGCACCTCATTGTTTAGTACGCATGCTGGTAGAAATGAATGGAGACCCTAGACTTATCCTCTGTATCATTAGTTCCAGGATCCGATCAGTCAATGCTGGAAATCACCAGTCTCAACAAAATAATAGGCGATCCACAGGGTTGTGTGTTATCACCCGTACTTTTTTCTTCGCGTTATATACTAGTGAACGTACGAGCACGAAACCATCTTGCAGTATATTAAAGTGCGCTGATGATACTGTGATCATACGGGCTACTTGTTTGATGGTACTGATGATTACGTTTCTCAAGTTATAATATTCTCATTAATATCCGGAGGGGCAATACACATCATGAACCCCTGCGTATATAATTATGTAATTTGTTTTCTTCTCTTTACCACTTCAGAGGGACTTTATTATTCCATTTCAAAATACATAGACTATTTACAAAAAAAAGTTAAAACGAAACATATGAATTTTATACAAGATCAACATAATTTCTTGAAAGGATTAATATAGGATCATATAGTGATGTAATTGAGCAAGTACACGAGTACATTTGGGAACCGTTAAAGACGACAAATTGTGCTGGAAAGTCATTAAAAAGAAAACGAACCAGACAATGTTCTTCCTCAGGAAACTCAAGAAGTTCCATGTTGATAACGCAATCCTGACCCTTTTTAGTAATCAATAATTCAGAGCGTGTTAGCATTCAATGTCATTTGCACATTTTGGAAGTCAAATGAACTGATGGGGAGATTTGATCGCAACCGGAAAATTGCACAGAATGGGCTTAGAATTAGTCACGGTTCAAGACTTCTACGACAAACGTCTGCTAGCGAAAGTTCAGAACATAATGGCAGACAGTACCCACCCACTCAATGATTGTTTTAAGTGCAATCGTTCTGGAATACGTTTTTGCCCTCCCCTGTGCACGTTTCAGACAGTCTTTTATCCCCAATTCGATACAAACGTACCACAGTGTAATGCATTGCGTATATTTAAGTAAATAATCATATGCATGTAGGCAAATATATACAAATTGTAAAACGTAAGTGTGATTAATTTTATGTTCTATGTGCATTGTAATCGTAGAATTATTGTACTTGTAACAAAGCCAATGGAAAAATAATTTCAATATATTACCATGTATGGATCAATAAAGATGAAATGAAATAATGTATTACTCACCACGACTGGAAGAATAAATGGGTCCTTTAGCTAACTTTGGAGGTATGCAATGACTCTGTTGGCTCGACTATTTTCATCAGGCCTGTATTAGCGGTTAGGTCATGTAAAAAGAAATGTGATTGCACTTGCAATTACGGGAGTGTATATATGAGGACCTTGGCCCCTCACATACGTTCGCGAACCAATTACACCATTTTAGCGATAAGCGAAGGGCCAAAGTCAGATTAAATTAAAAACATGAACCAGATGTCGAATTCCCTTAATAAAGGTGGATATACGTATTCATATTATTGAACTACATGTATGGCACAATATGTAATATTATCTTAATATTCTAATATAATGATAATAAATCAATTACTATGTAATTATTTCAGGGGCCATTCTTTTGAAAGTTCAGGGACTAAACGGGCTCGGTTCTGGAATAATGTTCTGGAGGTTGTGGTGGGGGGGGGGGGGGGGGGGGGGGGAGGGTGCTCAACGGGGCTCCGATTTGCTTCTTTTGCTTCCAATGCCTTCGATTTTCTTCCAATTTCCTTTCAATTGGGGGCGGAGATCAGAGGAACGCAATATTTAAGCGACCATAAACGTATAGGTATCGACTAAATGGGGAAGAACAAATTTGCATTCTAGGGACGCCCTATGACATACAATCTCCTGCGAGGATTGGCCGCAGTGCCTAGCAAGAAACTTTGCATTCTGAGTTTTTAGAACACTTTTGACCACACATGCAAATTTAAATCTCTTCATTCTTTCTGTCATTGAGGTAAGGTAACTTTAAATAATAAATTTCAATACTCTTTAGCGATTTCTAAAGAGACTATTTAGGAGATAACACACTGTTAAAGATTACCCCCTCCCCCAATATACACATATTTTCCAGGATGACGTTCCATCTTAAAATTCCACTGGGAAAATATTGCTCAACTATCAGCAGTCTAGTACTCTTCTGTGCTTCTTTAATAGTGTGGTAGCTAGCACTAATGAAGTTTGTATTTCACACAATCAAAACGTGGCTTGTGTATTGACCATACGTAATTATTAAGGAATCACAACACTAATAGTACAGTGCTTTCAGGTCCGTGTGAGCGAAGCGACCGAGCAAGTAGATTGTGAACTGTGGAATACTGAAACTATGCATTCTACAGCATCCTGTAGCCAAATGACGGCATATACAAAATGTTTGGGAATTAATTGTGTGTGTGTGTGGGGGGGGGGGGGGGGTCCAGCCCATAGCACCCACCCTATCTTTCTGGCCCATGTCTTGAGTGGTGAAATGACATGAATGAATAGTGAGAATATCAGAAATACCTAAGTCACATCGATGGGACTGACTCCAAACCAACAATACATACATGTAGAACAAGAATTTACATTACAACAAGTGACAAAACAACTGAATAAAAAAAAAAAAAAAAAAATTGATATAATATTATGTTCATTTATTTTGATACAATGTTTATTTTCTCAAATATTCTACGATTAATTGAAAATGAAATATCTTTGGATATCATATTAGTACAAGCCTATAAATATCAAATTTATATGTCAACTTCATTGAACATTTGCATGAACATATGTCATGCTTTATAGTTAGTTTGAAGGTATTTTCAAGTTCCCCAATGAAGGTACATTTAGGTCGGAGTCTAAGAAAAATACGTTATACCAAATACACCATCGCATAGACTTTCAAGGAATCAACTCAATGTAATGTCCTATTTCATTGCTTTTAGAAATGAAATATAAACAAAACAGATAGAGTCATTGATCCCGTTCTATAGTTGTGAAACACTGAAACAACACATCACTATCATTAAAAATCTGTCCTAATCGTAAGGCAAGTTACCGGTAGAAAATATACTCCATTTGAAAATAAAATATTCACAATATTGTCAAAGTACTTTTATAGGAGTTGTCTTAAAGTTTATGACATACACCATGAACAAACAAAAAACAAAAAAACATCATTCTAGTAAAGAAAAGAAATGCCCACACAGAGGTTTACACAATGTCCGGCCCTAGACACATTAATAATAATAATAGCTAGTTCTTATATAGCGCTTTTCAAAACCGAAGGCCCTCTCAAAGCGCTTTACAGATATATATATTATTACCCCGGTCATCGGATTCAGGCTTACCCGCACACAATGCATTCACATTCTCCACTCCCTGGGGAGCATTCCAGCCAGGCGTCATTTTTACAAGCGCACACTTGCTAATATAAGCACATAAGCTTTCGCATTCTACCGGGTACCCATTTAACACCATATTTTCTGTCCTTCGAAGCACGCGACAAAACAAAAATGGTGAAAAGATTCACATAAGGCACTGGTTTTTTTAACTATGACCAAATAGCTTAATGACCCTTTGACAGCCTGAAACTTTACAAAGATAAAGAATTAGAAATCAGTTACAACTTTTTCTTGTAGCATGGACCTAGGTTAACCTCCCATAGCTTAACGAAACATTTTCAGCGTTGCTTTATGTGCATGAGGTATCCCTGAACAGCCAATTGTTTACGGAATTTTGTAACAAAATTGACATACCTTTTTGGTTGGAGCCGAACAAAATATATACCCACAAGCAATATGTTTTTTTTCTATTGATGATTAATTAGCATGGGTGGATCTTAAAGAAAGTTAACAATAATCTGAATTAACTCCTGTATTTTGATGGAACAGTGCAATTGAAAATGGTGTTTCGGACGTTACATTTTCCGTAAACAATGTAGGCCCTCATTTAACCCACTAGAACAATCATTTAATGAGATTGTTTATGGTTTGAATAAGCTTATTAGTTACTCCAAGTCATTAAATTAAAAGAAAATATAATTTAATTGTAGTAGCGCTTATATTAGAAATATATTCAAAATTTGAAAAAGTTGTCTCATTTTCCGTAAACAATTTTGTAACGTCCGAAACAACTTTCAATTTGAAGTAGCAAAAAATATATGAACTGCAGGACCTATCTTTCGTAACATTTTTTAAACATTTCATGGCGGCTACCCACCAAAAAAAGAAATTTGCAATACATCATTACAATACTATTTTATAGTTAAAACCAATTTTCCGTTAACAGTTGTAACGTCCGAAACAAATGTAACGTCCGAAACAAAATATACCAAATAAATGATGATAATCCATATTTGAGGGTATCTGGAGTGAATAAATCATTATGAAATAAGTTATTATAAGTCTTAACACAAGTCAAAACACAAATCAGGTCTTTCAAATCCAATAATTTTGTGTAAACTCAAGAAGGGTGTTTCGGACGTTACACTATTTGATTGTTAACACATAGTTTGCAAATATCAACTAATTTTCGATCATATGTGCAAGTTACGATTTCACAATGCAAACTCCTGTTAAAAACACTATTTTGATAATTTCATTTAGATCTAAATATAAAAATATGAAGAAATATGATGCAAAAAAAAATCAAATTTTCCGTAAAATATCTAAATTTTCTGCAAAATTGACTTATAAAACATAAATATTGAAGCCACACTTTGTGGTGCAAGGCATTGCTGGCTGCTTTAGTATATCCTTAATTGTAATTTATCAGAAAAAATCTCAATAAAAGTGACTCATAAAAATTATTCAGCCATTTTAACAGCACTTTCTGGTATGCTGTTAGCACGTTTCGGATGTTACATTATGAAATTTTATCGAACGAAGGGCGATATAAATGGTTTACATTCATCAGTGACATCACAAGTTCGCGGCGGCTTCTCTTCTGTGATGACCCTTAGCGGCATCTTGATAGAAAACAATAACATGCCGACACCCTTTGAGTCAGCCGCGCGGCTTCTTTCATGTACGCGTATCTATAAACGGAATGTGCGCAATGTATGTTTCGAATCTATATATGGAATTATTTTAGCCGGGATATATTGGTTCTCACGGTGTTGGCGTGAGAATCCTCATTCACCTTGCAGATTTTTTAGAGGATGGTCATAGACGTTATTCGGTGGCAAATTAATTTATTGGACTTTATTGAGGAAACATTGTGGTCGACAACTATTATACTTCGATTTCATATCGGATTTACAGAAGGGAACATTTTAATACAACTTGGTTCTTCAGTGTAATTATATACGGCGACGGGATTTTGAATTTTGTACATTTGGAGTTCATAAATGGTTAACTTTATATTTGCTCCATAACTTTGTTAATTGTATCATCGCTTCGGGAATTATAATGCCGAAGGCTAAGCAGAAATCCAGGTGGAAAACTGTTGACTGAACTGGGTCCTCACGTTCACGTAGATCTGCAACTGCAACAGCTCCGCCTTTCCAGCCCGTATCAGAGCCTCTCGTCCAGGCACCGCAGCCGAACCCCGGAGTGGAGCAGCGGGGACCGGGTCCATCCGCAAGTGAGTACGATTCTAGGGCGTTGGTTTGCGCGGGTAATGATACATTAAACTTAAATGGAGGCCCTGAGCAGGCGCAGCAGAGAAGGCTTATGATCAATGACCCTCCCTTGTTGGCAACTCCTCGGGAGGTGCTGGGGTCAGCTGTTCCTCGCGCATTGCGGGATAGAATCTGGAAAGGCGAGTTTGTTGATTTAGGGGCCTTGCTAAAAAATGTCCCCGTGCCAGACGGCAGCGCACCCACGGCTGTTGCCCTGTCGGGGTCGACATTGCAGGTACAACCGTTGCGAGGGGTGCCGCGAATAATTTTAATAGAGCAATGGACCAGCGCATTTTTGGTATTTGCGTCTATATACGCCGAGAAGCATATAGTTCGGGCCTTAGAGATGTTTAAGTATATGGACACCGTCCGGACGGCGGCTAGATTTGGCGGCTACGGCTGGCGCACATACGATGCGCAGTTTAGGCTGAGGCAAGCAAGAGAACCCACTAGATCATGGGCTGTCATTGATAGTGAATTGTGGCTCATGACTGCCACAGCACCATGCACGCATTCAACCCCCGCCTACTACGGCGATGCAATTCGTGAAAGCGACCCCTTCGGCCAGACAAATTATTAGTGTTTGTCCTTTTTGGATCTGCCAGTAGCACGATTTATTCACATTCTTTCAGAAAAGGCGCGGCCACATCAGCCGCTATGGCCGGTTTTGACGCAGGGGAAATTGAGAACACGGGGCGCTGGTCCTCGGACGCGCATAAGAGATATGTTCGTATTAATATGCTATTTGTTGCATAATTCATGATGTATTGTACCATATTACTTCTTTAATCATTTGAGTTTAAGGAAGTGTGTTAAGAAAAATTATCAGTTATTTGGGTAGACCTATATGTTTAAATAGTAAGTATAATTGACTCATGTTTATGCATGAGGCAGTTTTGAGGCAATGAGGCAATTTTGAAACGAATAAATCGTAATCATCAACAACAATGAGCTGCCGGAAGTTTTTCTTTCATTCCTGTTGTAGGTTGCCAGTCAAGTACGATCCTGCTTATAGGCGATTCCATGATGCACTGGCTAGCCGCCTTCGCGCATCGTGAGGGAAAACAAGGTTTGGGGTCGTCAGCCAACGTCGTTTGGAGAGGAAGGAGGGGCCTTAAGTTAGGTCAAGTTATTAGACATGTCCAATGGGTGCTGCCTGGTATCCAGGTTTCCTCTCCGTCGCACATCGTTCTGCACGTGGGAACAAACGACGTCGGTCGAGCTAAGAAGCATGAATTGTTCTCTCTCTAGGATAACACGCTCGGACGGCTGCACGATGAAGTCTTCCCCAATGCCCTCATCATTTGGTCGGTTATATTGCCGCGTAGGACCTACAGCGGCTTCGGTAAAGACGAGCAGCCGAAATTGATAGGACGCGGCTAGCACTAAACAAGCACGCCAGGTACATATGCCGCAAGATTGGGGGCAGAGCATTGAATCATTTGGATATCAGGCACGAACAGCACGAGCTGTTTAGGAGGGACTGCATACATCCGAGACAGGAAATAATATTTTCCTACATAGCCTTATCCATGGGTTGATGGACATTGAATAGACTTTCGTCGAGTTTCTTGAAGTGGTTTTGATTTATAGAATTTTATTCATGAGCTTGGTCACATGTCGTGTCCATAATATGTGTTTTTAAGTTAATACCGTTTTCGGTTGAAAATTTATTCAAGTCATAATGAAAAATAGCTATCACGTTTGTTTCGGGTAATTAGTTAATTAATTAGCTCAAGCTTTGAAATTACAAAACTCGTACGTTATAGCAAAAGAGATTTATCAGGCTAGTGGTTTTTATTAAGATGTTAAGTTGATTTAATTAATGTATAGATATATCTATATATATACAGTATATATTTCCCCATTTTGATGTTTAACGGTAGTTATTAGGTTTCGGGTAATTGGTTTATTTAGCTCGAGGTTTGTAACGCGAAAGAGACTTATTAGGCTAATGGTTACTATTAACATGTTAAGTTTATGTACATATATATACCCGGATTTTGATGCTGTGTATTTCAGTTAATGGAAATTACAAAGCGTTCTCATGAGCTTGGTCACAGTTGGGACCATGAACGCGTTTTTCATTGAAGACTGCTTTTGGTTTAAAATGAAAGGTAGTTATCTTGTTATTTTGATTAATTGGTTGATTTAGCTTAAGCTTTGAAATTTCAAAACGTGGGTATTGAAAAGATATTATGGTAATTGGTTGAATGCATTATGTTCAAGTTCAAGTTCGCGTACTTTGTACATATATATATATATAGCCGTTTTGTGGCTTTGTTTTATTTACCGATTATTGCAGAGTGTTTTCATGAGCTTAGTCACAGTCGTGGCCATAAATGTGCTTTTAACTTATAGTTTTTGGTTGGAAACGAAAGGTACATGTAGTTATCACATTATTTTGGCTAATTGGTTGGATTCAATATGTTCACGTTCAAGTTCGTGTACTTAGTTCATATATATATATAGCCGTTCGTGGCTTTGTTTTACTATACTTACTGTTATTGCAGAGTGCTTTCATGAGCATAGTCACAGTCGAGGTCATAAAGGTGTTTTTAATTTATTGTTTTTGGTTGAAAACGAAAGGTGGTTATCACGTTATTTTCGTTAGTTGGTTGATTTAGCTCAAGCTTCGAAATCGCACAACGTTGGTATTGAAATGAAATTAAGGTAATTGGTTGAATTCAATAGGTTCAAGTTCGTGTTCGCGTTTAAAACGCGTAGTGAAACGAAAGTAACCCATTAGAATTTAGGGTGAAATTAATATGTCAGTTTATATGCGTATATTACGCGATAAAAATATATACGCTCAGTGGCGGCGGGCGGTGCCCGTGTGGCGGAAATTGGCATTTTTGCCTCTTCGCATATATATATGTGTATGTGTATATATGTTAATATATACATATAAAGGTTATTATGTGTATTACACACTGCTGCAGAATACCTCATGGGAAGGTTGTGTTTTGGAGAATATGATTTGGATTATTTTAATTGGCCATTGTATCTTGCAGAGCTCAATATTTATTGGTTTCCGGTAAGGGCCCCGATGATAACAGGTATCCTGTCGTTTATTTATAACATGTACCCGCCTGTAAAGTAGGCATCCGTTCGCCTGTTTAATGCAGTGGAACTGTGTGTCTTCTTTGTATGCAGAGGGGGGTTATATACGTATAGCCCACTTTGTGGTACTCACAGTTAAATTCCATATGAGAAGGTAAACTCTGTTCGCCCTCTTTAATGAGGAAACAGTGTCGCCTTTTTACGGGCTGTGGGGGGTTGTACACAAGTTCTCGTCTGTTGGTGGCCCTGATGCAGAGAGTACTTTGGATTGGACATGCCGGCTCCATCCAGTTTTTCAGAGCTCAATATTTATTGGTTTCCGTGGGGGCCCCGATGATATTTATAACATGTACCCGCCTGTAAAGTAGGCATCTGTTCGCCTGTTTAATGCAGTGGAACTGTGTGTCTTCTTTGTATGCAGAGGGGGGTTATACGTATAGCCCACTTTGTGGTACTCACAGTTAAATTCCATATGAGAAGGTAAACTCTGTTCGCCCTCTTTAATGAGGAAACAGTGTCGCCTTTTTACGGGCTGTGGGGGGTTGTACACAAGTTCTCGTCTGTTGGTGGCCCCGATGCAGAGAGTACTATGGATTGGACATGCCGGCTCCATCCAGTTTTTCATGTGCAGATACTTGTATAAATTGATCAAAAGATTCGAAAATGATACCCGGGTCCTTCCCTGGGGCGGATTGGAGCAGTGTAACGTTTAAGTAAAAGTATTTTATATTCAGTTGGGAAAGTTTGTGTCGTAGTTGTTATTATTGTCATGATGTTGATATTCAGGGTAACAAGATTCCATCCTCTATTAAATCTCAAGTACCCGCAAAAACGCATCCCGTTTCATTTGTTACTGTGAATGTAAGAAATTTTATCGAACGAAGGGCGATATAAATGGTTTACATTCATCAGTGACATCACAAGTTCGCGGCGGCTTCTCTTCTGTGATGACCCTTAGCGGCATCTTGATAGAAAACAATAACATGCCGACACCCTTTGAGTCAGCCGCGCGGCTTCTTTCATGTACGCGTATCTATAAACGGAATGTGCGCAATGTATGTTTCGAATCTATATATGGAATTATTTTAGCCGGGATATATTGGTTCTCACGGTGTTGGCGTGAGAATCCTCATTCACCTTGCAGATTTTTTAGAGGATGGTCATAGACATTATTCGGTGGCAAATTAATTTACCCTCCACCAACCCCAACTTCATTTTCCTCCTTACGTTTTTCAAGGGTATTCAATAGTATGTTTTATAAATATTAAGTGGTCGGGAAGCGTGTCAAGTGATTAACATGATGGATTAATCATGTTTTTTTTTTTGTTTTTTTTCCCTCAGTCAAGTAATCTTGATGTCGAAGCAATACTTGGCAGGTTGGGGCTTTCCTGCATCACAATTAAAGGAGAATTTATATATAACAACGTTGTTAATATAGCTGAGTAACAATTTTGGTCTCAGCTCGTTATACCATATTTTGTCGTTGTTGTTAATTTGATTATATATATTGGCATTATTGTTTTGCAAGCAATACGATTTTGTAATAATGGTTTTGTTGGTCTAGGAGATAAGTTATGATTGACATGATATGTGTTTTGTCTCACAGATATAAATGCAATAATGCATGGAAATTGTTTTACATGCTTTAGGTCAAGCAATCGAATATATACGATACAGGGTAATCTCGATTAAAGGAGATTTCATATGTAACAATGTTGTTAATATAGCAGAATAACATTCCTGGTCCCAGCTCGTTATATTATATTTTGTTGTTACCTGTATTAGGTCCATGATTATATACAACGGCATTTCTGCTGTAGCATGGTAAATTTAACGGGACCAATTAAGAACCTCGTTATACCGATTTATCGCTGTATACAGTGGGTTTAACATTATTTAGTGAGTGTGTTAACGAATTAAAGGAGAATTGTATTCCCAAAGGACATGCAGGGTAATGCTATATCAAATTGAAAGTTTACTCGGATTTGGAGCAAATTGCTTGGTCGCACGAATATCTGCGGTTTTATAACGAATGGCTCCGCAGTCGTGGGCCGTGAGGGAATTTTGTCCCGGTCATGTTTCTCAGATCAGCGGTCTGAAGATTGGGTTTGTTTCGCCCTCACCTCATCCGAAAGGGGGTCACGGAGTGGCCTCGGGGGGGGGGGGGGGGGATCTAAACACGCGAATTGTTGGAATTTGCGTTGTGACATGTGTAATTGGCATTTTTGCCTCTTCGCATATATATATGTGTATGTGTATATATGTTAATATATACATATAAAGGTTATTATGTGTATTACACACTGCTGCAGAATACCTCATGGGAAGGTTGTGTTTTGGAGAATATGATTTGGATTATTTTAATTGGCCATTGTATCTTGCAGAGCTCAATATTTATTGGTTTCCGGTAAGGGCCCCGATGATAACAGGTATCCTGTCGTTTATTTATAATATGTACCCGCCTGTAAAGTAGGCATCCGTTCGCCTGTTTAATGCAGTGGAACTGTGTGTCTTCTTTGTATGCAGAGGGGGGTTATATACGTATAGCTCACTTTGTGGTACTCACAGTTAAATTCCATATGAGAAGGTAAACTCTGTTCGCCCTCTTTAATGAGGAAACAGTGTCGCCTTTTTACGGGCTGTGGGGGGTTGTACACAAGTTCTCGTCTGTTGGTGGCCCTGATGCAGAGAGTACTTTGGATTGGACATGCCGGCTCCATCCAGTTTTTCAGAGCTCAATATTTATTGGTTTCCGTGGGGGCCCCGATGATATTTATAACATGTACCCGCCTGTAAAGTAGGCATCTGTTCGCCTGTTTAATGCAGTGGAACTGTGTGTCTTCTTTGTATGCAGAGGGGGGTTATACGTATAGCCCACTTTGTGGTACTCACAGTTAAATTCCATATGAGAAGGTAAACTCTGTTCGCCCTCTTTAATGAGGAAACAGTGTCGCCTTTTTACGGGCTGTGGGGGGTTGTACACAAGTTCTCGTCTGTTGGTGGCCCCGATGCAGAGAGTACTATGGATTGGACATGCCGGCTCCATCCAGTTTTTCATGTGCAGATACTTTTATAAATTGATCAAAAGATTCGAAAATGATACCCGGGTCCTTCCCTGGGGCGGATTGGAGCAGTGTAACGTTTAAGTAAAAGTATTTTATATTCATTTGGGAAAGTTTGTGTCGTAGTTGTTATTATTGTCATGATGTTGATATTCAGGGTAACAAGATTCCATCCTCTATTAAATCTCAAGTACCCGCAAAAACGCATCCCGTTTCATTTGTTACTGTGAATGTAAACTGTTAACAGACATTTTCATACTTTAACTAGTTCAAATGAGTGGCAAAGATAGATGTGAGAATAGCAAATTTCAATTTTTCAACCTCTCGTCTTGCTATTTACATTGCTGTGTTTTTGCAAATCATCACGTTTTCATTTTTACAGAGGTTGTTCCAAATGATGTCATATAACCAAAGATTGTATGGTCAACCTAAACTATTTGGTAGGTTACAAAAGCTCAAAATCACCCACTTAAGCAATACCCAGTGTACATGTACATGACACGTATATGATACAGGTATATAAAGTTGATAAAATCAAGCAAATTAAAATGTTTTTCTAAAAATTTATGGGAAATATGGATTTTCATTTGAAAATACCTTTTAAAAAAGGGCACTCAGTACACGTAACTAATCTGTGTAGAAAGTACATACATGTATAAAAGAAAAGGGAATTAACAGTAATACCTTATTTTATGATCCTAAACATAATTATACATGTAGTATCTTCCTCAAATGTATGCATACATACAAAATGTATAAGCTAGTGTAGGGATTTATTTTGAACTTCTGAAACTCCCCTTCATATCCATGATTCATCCCTTTCATATTAATAGGTCATCCCGCATTCACACTAACCCTTTCCATCCACCATCCTTTCATCTGTCTATCTCTCTCTCATTGGTTTCAATTTTCACCTCATGCAGTCAAGCTTATATAGTATAATTTACATATACTATGAATATTCAATATATACCCTTTGTTTATGTTTGAATATTCAAGATACTTTGTGATGTTGATTTATACTTGTATGGGACTATATGAATATGTATTGATTTATTCTACTTTGCATGGAATGTATGTGGAATGCTACATAGAATGCTGTAATGCTTTTACACATTAAAACCTGGTCAGTTAGCCAGACTTAGTTATCAATCCTACAACATGTCTGCTGGGCTGCCTCTGTGTTAAGAGTGCTAGGAATTATCTGTTAGAACCGCAACCCTACACTAGTGTGAAATATAAATGGGCTGTCCGTTTTTGTTTGTTTTCCTCTACGAAATGTCAAAGTTGGGGGTGCGGCGCTGCGGCCTTATCGCCGGCAAATACGGTACATGTTTAACCTACACTGTATATTGTTTGTCACCTGTGACATAGGCACAGTAAGAGTTAAGATCTATCAACCAACCAACCAATCAATCCATCCATTCATCAATCGGTCATCAATTAAATAAATAAATAAATACTTATTTAAGAGCATTAAAAAATGTTGTCGTTTGAAACAGCCTCCTAATACAAATAGTGGTAAAGGATGATTGTTACTACAGTAGTATTATAACCCAACACATACACAATTTTAAAATACATCTAAAATGTCTCATTCTCGAGATGTACATAAATTAGGATTCACTTATTTCTTATTACCGTACTTACATGACTGGGGGTACTTTTTTATAGTTTTTTTTTATTTTAAGATTTGTCAATGTTTTGCTTACATACATGTATGTGTTAGTGATATTATTGAATGACACACTATATAGTTGAAGGCAAAGAACATTAGCAAGCTGATTAAACATCTATATTGTAGAGTTTGTAGAAATTGATGATCTCATTGAAATGTTAACATCGTGTAACATCCGAAACAAACCATAGTATACATTTCAAACTGTTGTTCATAACATGCAATAAAGAGTATGTTTCTAAGTGAATTTTCTAAGGAGTTTTGATGACTACAATTGCTATTAGCTTCATATTTCACTCTGTTAGATCACATAAGCATTTTTAACTACCGGTACACGTTCTTGAAATGAATAATATACCTTACATAAATTGAGTGGTCGATGAAGACAAACTTGGTATACATGTATGTGCTAAACTAATTAAAACTGCCCAATTTTTTTCCATAAATGTTACAGAAGTTTTTTTCTGCAAACAATTAATGTAACTGAGGTCAATAATACCTAAAGAAAAGCAATTAACTTGAATAAAGTTATAATGTTAACAGTGTGTAACGTCCGAAACATCAGTGGTGTGTCATGAAAATTATTAGGCAATGCACTGGTTCCCATTTTTTGTGCACGTATTTACCTTATATCATCAGTTGTTATAATAAAATAAGTTTGACCTAAGAAAAAAGCATTTTACCTATTGAAATAAAAACTTGTTATTGTCAAAACCCTAATTTGGAGCTATTTTTCACTTTCAAGTGATACAAAATCTGTATTTTTCAAGATAGAAACTCAACAATTTGCATGAATAATCTCTGAAACATATTCTTAAAGACCCAGCATATTTAAAGGTGTAGTTAATAGCAAATGAGTTTTATATCACAGTTATTAGATATGCTATAGTTCACAATAAAATTGTAAAAACTCAAAGTATTCATATCTGGTGAATCAATAAGGAGATAGATTAAGGTCCAGAATTTGCATTTCTCAAAAATATAATTAGTCCTGATCCTAAAAATAGATGTTTGAAGTAAGTAAACATAATTTCATTTTGGACCCATTTGTGGACACATTTGGTATAAGTTAAAAAAACCAGTGCCATAAGCCTTCTCCAATGAATTTTCAACCTAAATACAAAGCAAGAAAAAACTCACGCTAGAGCGTAAGAAAAAGGTGTTACACTAAAAAAAACTTCACTTACAAGCAGCATCTAAACAAAAAAACAGCATAAAAATATCACTTTTCGATTGTATCTTTACGGTTATAAATGTTCATGAATAATACGGAAAGAAGAAGAAGAAGATGATGATGAAGAAGAATATTTTGAAGAAGAAGAAGATGATGGAGAAAGAATAGGAAAATATGCAGATGAAGATAAAGAAGAAGAAGATGATGAAGAAGGAGATGATGAAGAAGAAGAAGATGATGCAGAAGAAGAAAAAAGGCAGCAGAAGATGAAGAAGAAGTTGAAGAAGATGTTGAAGAAAAAAAGACGATGTCGAAGAAGAAGATGCAGGAGAAGAAGATTATTAGGAAGAAAAAGAAGAAGATGATGATGAAGAAGAAGAAGAATAATGTAGTGTCTTTTCACCAGCATTATCGATACTGATGATTTAACTAGTTACAAGAATCTGAATAATTGTAGTAAAGATATCAGAGAGGGATGGCCAATGTAACAGGTATATTTACGAACAATAATACTTAATACTCAATATCAAAACACATTGTGATTTTTCCTTTTAAGAGTAGAATTCACATAATATTATCAACTTTGAAGAGCATTTTCGAGCAAACTAGCGTATTAAAGCAAGTTCTTTGTTACAAAATGAAGAAAGATAAACAAAATTATTACGACTAAATGCATGCTTGCCGTACAGAATATACTTTAAAGAGTCACTTGACTAATATATTAAGGATAAATAAACGTAATATAAAGCTTGACAACATGGCAGAATAAGAATAGATTTGTGGACGGCTGACATTTCGATTTCTAAAATTTAACCATTATGTTTTTCAATTTCATGAAGGGGGGGGGGGGGGGTGTTTAGGGAACTTTTTTTTTTTTTTTGGTCTCGAAATTTGAAAATTTGGCATTTTTCTTCGTTAGGGGGGGGGGGGGGGGTGGGGGGTAAGGTCATCTTTTTTAGGTCAGCCATGGGCATAATTTTTGTTGTTGTTGTTGTTTATAATAATAATTAAAAAAAAAACCAACAGGGGGGGGGGTTTAGGTTTTTTTTAGGGGGGTTTACACACATTAAAATACCAAAGGGGGGGGGGGGGGGGGGGGTTCAACCCCCAACCCCCCCCCCCCCTGCGTACGCCCCTGCTCCCAATTCATTAAAAACTAATGGAGATGAATCAATGGAATAAAGTAATTTTATCCTTGATTCTTCTGATGAGACAGTTCATCAGGATATTTACGCCAATGATGATTAAAACGGAGATTAATACAAAAGTGATAGTGAATCCAATAATTCCAATGATAATAGACGTGACAACGATTCTCCATTGAGAGTTCAGTGAACTTTCCATATTCTTGATTCGCTCTAATAAATACCCCAAGTCAGACTCTGTGTAAATGGCAGGGCAAGTTTCCTCGGCGTCCAACCACGGAAAATCCCAGTAGAAAACCCTGTAGGTCAATCCAGCAAAAAAGACAACCACCATGACTTCAACAACCCTGTTCACAATGGAGGCACACATCGATTTAGAAATCCAAGAATTCTTTCCTATGCTGCAGTTAAACGATTTACAGTTGTCTCCAGTTTAAGGTCTTGATCTCAGTAATTCAATTGCTCCGTTGCGATGTGAAACGGTGGTAGCTCACCGATGGATTTCTCTGTAAGCAGAATAAATTGACATTGAAAACAGATATGTAGGTTCTGAATGCGATGTTATTTGGAAAACCTAATTTCACAGCTGAGTGATAGTGAACGGATCTCTGTCAGTGAGGAAGATGTTCGAGAAGTACTAGGCACCTGGTTCGGATGCACTTATTAATAGCCTAGGGTCCTTATAGTTAGAACCAACAGCTATCTCCATGGTTGAGCAACATTTTTCAAATCTGTTTGGACACTAGAGATATCCCCATACTGTGGACACGTCTACAATCATTATACCCATTCCTAAAGGACACACAACTCAGGAACCCAATGAATTCTGTCTCGTAGCATGAACATCTACTTTAGTAATATACTTTGAAAGTTTATTTCTCACTGAATTGTTAAAAGAGACGGAAGATTTGTTGGATCCATATCACTTTGCGTACCGTTCAAAGAGAAGTGTTGAAGATACTGCCCTTGTTTATCTCCATGGGGTACATTAACACCTTGATCACGCCAAGTCTTACATCAAACAACCTTTTGGAGATTTTTCGAGTGCATTCAGCACAATCGCACCTCATTGTTTAGTACACATGCTGATAGAGATGAATGGAGACCCTAGACTTATCCTCTGTATCATTAGTTCCAGGATCCGATCAGTCAATGCTGGAAATCACCAGTCTCAACAAAATAATAGGCGATCCACAGGGTCGTATGTTATCACCCGTACTTTTTTCTTTATATACTAGAGCAGGCCTTCTCAACTAGTTTATTAGAAGTGCCAAAACAAAAATTTATTGAGGTTGAAGTGCCAACCTGTATGTTTGGTGATTGTGTTGCGAGGGAGCGTAGCGACCGAGCCGATACCGGATGGGGTCCAGCCCCCGGAAGCTAGTGGATTTTAGGGCTTTTTAAGGCCCAGATGTGGCATTTTTAACACCTTTTTATTCCATCAAATATCAATCATAATTTCATATTGATGTGAAATAATTAGTACAATTCCTGGGTAAAATCTACACTGGAAGTAAAATTATATGTAGTTATTTTGGTGCAATAAACACGGAAAATGTCAAAATCAAGTGAAAATCAAACAAACAAAATGGCTTGCTTATATTTTGGGCTCAACTCCCACTTCGACTTTTTGATTTTGCTAAGTTTTTTAATTTTAAAATATAATTTTTCTTTAATTTTTAATTTTAATTTATTTTTTATTAAGTTTTTTTGGAACAGCCGCGTGCCACTCCGACTGAACGCAAGCGCCACAAGTGGCGCGCGCGCCGCCAGTTGAGAAGGCCTGTACTAGAGAATGTACGAGCACGAATCCCTCTTGCAGTATATTAAAGTGCGCTGATGATACTGTGATAACGGGCTGCTTGTTTCATGGTACTGATGATTACGTTTCTAAAGTTATAATATTCTCATACACATCACGAACTTCTGCGTATATAATGATGTCATTTTTTTCTTCTCTTTACCATTCCAGAGTCCAGAGGGACCTTATTATTACATTTCAAACTACATAATTTGTTTCGTTTTACATGTTTTGTAAATAGTCTATTTACTATTATAGACTATTTACAAAACATGTAGAACGAAACATATGGATTATAATCATACAAGATCAACATAATTTCTTGAAAGGATCATTATAGGGTCATATAGTGATGTAATTGAGCAAGTACACGAGAACAGATATTTGGGAATCGTTAAAGATGACAAATCGTGCTGGAAAGTCATTCAAAAGAAATCGAACCAGACAATGTTCTTCCTCAGGAAACTCAAGAAGTTCCATGTTGATAACACGATCTTGACCCTTTTTTTAGTAATCAATAATTCAGAGCGTATCAGCATTTAATCTCATTTGCACATAATTATTTTGGTCTGTCAAATTAATTGATGGGGAGATTTGATCGCACCCGGAAAAAATTGCACAGAAGTTAATGGACTCGGAATTAGTCACGGTTCAAGCATTGTACGACAAACGTCTGCTAGCAAAAGTTCAGAAAATAATTGGCAGACAGCATCCACCCTTCAATGATTGTTTTAAGTGCAATTGTTTTGGAATACGTTTCAGACAGTCTTTTATCCCCAATTCGATACAAACGTATAATACCACAGTGTAATGCATTGTGAATATTTAAGTAAATAATCAAATGCATGTAGGCAAATATATAAAAATTGTAAAACATTAGTGTGATTCGTTTTATGTTTTATGTGCATTATACTTGTACAATTATTGTACCTTGTAACAAAGTCAATGGAAACAAAATTTCAATGTAATTACCATGGATCAATAAAGATGAAAAGAAATAATGTATTACTCACCACGACTGGAAGAATAAATCGGTCTTTCTACAAACTTTGGATCGAGGTATGCAATGACTTTATTGGGTCTACTATTTTCCTCAAGCCTGTATTAGCGGTTAGTTCATGTAAAAAAAAAAATGTGATTGCACATACAATTACCGAAGTGTATATATGAGGACCTTGGCCCCTCACATATGTTCGCGAACCAATGACATCATTTTAGCGATAAGCGAAGGGCCAAAGTCAGAAAAGAGGAGTTTGCCTGCCAGTACCACATTAGAAAGATTTTATCATAATACAGGATATTTCAGAGGTTTTGGGGGATTTTTGTAGCGGTCACCCTTAAATCGGCGGGGGCGTTCAAAAAGCGGGGGAAAGCGGACCTTTTTTCTTTGAAAAACCTTGTAAATAATATTTCGAGGAAACCTTGAATCCCCATGAGTTTCGTGTCATATGAAAGCAAATTATCTACATTTCAATATCAATTTCAACAGAATTGATATTAAGTAACATCTGAGATATTGTGTAAGATGATAAAATCTTTCGAATAAACAAGGTGTGCTTAGTTTGTGTGGTAGTGGCAAGCAACTCAAAAAACTAAGCATGATATTGGACTTTGCCCTCCGTTTAGATTAGAAATGTCAGTTTCTAAACCCAACATACCGAGTATAGAGGGCGATTTCTGGGAAGTTCGAAGCAATAATAGTTTTGTTTAGATCAAATTGAAAAGATGCACAAGAAGTCAAATTTCCTTAATAAAGGTGGATATACGTATTAATAATAATTATTGAACTACAGTACATGTATGGCACAATATCTAATATTATCTTAGCAATCTAATATTATGATAATCAATTACTATATAATTATTGTAGGGGCCGTTTTTTTAATGTTCATCTCTGTGTTTCTTAGTGTGTTAGGCCCTAATGAAATTTGTATTTTACACAATCAAAACGTGGCCTGTGTATTGATCATACATTAAGGTATCACATGACTAATGATGCAGTGCCTTACAGGTTCGAGTGAGCGAAGCGACCGAGCTAGAAGATTGTGAACTGTGGAATACTGAAACTATGCATTCTACAGCATCCTGCAGCCAAATGACGGCATATACAAAATGTTTGGGAATTAATTGTGTGTGTGTGTGGGGGGGGGGGGGGGGGGTCCAGCCCATAGCCCCCACCCCATCTCTCTGGCCCATGTCTTAAGTGGTCAAATGACATGATTGAATAGTGAGAATATCGGAAATACCCAAGTCACACCGATGGGACTGACTCCAAACCAACAATACATACATGTTGAACAAAAATTTACATTACAACAAGTGACAAAAAAACTGGGGAAAAAAAAGAAAACAAAAATTGATATAATATTATGTTTATTTATTTTGATATAATGTTTATTTTCTCAAATATTCTACGATTAATTGAAAATGAAAAAATCTTTGGATATCATATTAGTACAAGCCTATAAATATCAAATTTAAATGTCAACTTCATTGAACATTTGCATGAACATACACTGTCGCTCATAAAGTTGGAATATTTTTGTTTTACCCCAATTTACGGAATTATTTCAAAAATAATTTAAAAATAATAGATCTAGATAATAGTATACGTTCTCAGTTTTAATTGAATAATAATATGTCAATGTGTGTTTTCCGTGACTGCTAAAGCATGTGTATGCTACTATGCTTATTAACTAGGGGACCTACTCCCTTAAGTCATAAATGACAGTAATGAGGATTAATGCCCCACAAAAGGGCACTAATATAGCACATCGACACGGTTTTGATCCTGGGGCCTCTCAGTTACGAGGCCATTGCTTTGTCACTGAACCATGACTGTACGCAGCGGGGGCTAGGGTAGGGGGCAGTTTCCATAAATAAAAAAAAACTCAGAAAATGCAATAAATTTTCAATAATTTATTGCATTTTACCCCGGTCCCCAACATAAAAAAATCCTCTGCACGGCCATGCATTATAGCTCAAGGCATGGGCACACAGAGGATTTGTTTATGTTGGGAACCGGGGTAAAATGCAATAAATTATTGAAAATTTATTGCATTTTCTGTTTTTTTTTTAATTTATGGAAACTGCCCCCTACCCTAGCCCCCGCTGCGTACAGTCATGGTTCAGTGACAAAGCAATGGCCTCGTTAAGGCCCGGTCACACAGCCTTTCGCGTCTGTATCGCGGGTAAAATTTCGCGATTTTTTTTTTGCCCGCGGTTGCCCGTGGTGGAAAATGTGCAAAATTGGCTTACCCGCGGTTTACCCGTGGTATGCCCGCGGAACAGACGCCGGCGGGTGTTCCGCGTCCTTATCGCGGGTGAAGCGCGGCGGTACCGCGGCCTACCACGGGTATAATAAAGCAGCCGAACCGGGCTGTAGAAATCATAACCGCTCCGTGCTTACACGCGGTACACACGCTAATGCACGTGATAACACTGACGCGGTACAGACGCGGAACAAACGTGCTATGACCGTGCTCCACCCGCGATTACCCGCTAAAATTTCGCGTCCTACCGCGTGTAACCACGTCTTAACCGCGGCCGTAGCACGTCCTAGCACGTTCGTTCCGCGTCTGTACCGCGTCTTTACCGCGTGTGTACCACGTGTACCACGTGTACCGCCCGCGATTACCCGCGGTCTAAATTTTTGGGCAGCCCAAAACTTTTTCGCGCGGCCAACCGCGCGTGAATTTCTTACCGCGTGTAACGACGGGTAAAGTACGGCTGTATCGCGTCTTTATCGCGACCTCAAAGCGTCCAACAGCGTCTGCTTCACGGGCAGAAATTTTTGGCCGTGATTCGGCCGCGATACGCCCGTGGAGGGCTGTGTGACCGGGCCTTGACTGTGAGGCCCCAGGATCAAAACCGTGTCGATGTGCTATACTGATTAGTGCCCTTTTGTGTGGCATTAACCTTCATTACTGTCATTTATGACTTAAGGGCGTAGGTCCCCTAGTTGATAAGCATAGTAGCATACACATGCTTTATCAGTCACGGAAAACACGCATTGGCATATTATTATTCAATTAAATCTGAGAATGTATACTATTATCTAGATCTATTATTTTTAAATTATTTTTAAAATAATTCCGTAAATTGGGGTAAAACAAAAATATTCCAACTTTATGAGCGACAGTGTATGTCATGCTTTGTATTTAGGTTGAAGGTATTTTCAAGTGTCCCAATGAAGGTACCTTTAGGTCGGAGTCTAAGGAAAATACGTTATACCAAATACACCATCACGTAGACTTTCAAGGAATCAACTCAATGTAATGTCCTATTTCATTGCTTTTAGAAATGAAATATAAACAAAACAGATAGAGTCATTGATCCCGTTCTATAGTTGTGAAAGACATCACTATCATTCAAAATCTGTCCTAATCGTAAGGCAAGTTACCGGTAGAAAATATACTCCATTTGAAAATAAAATATTCACAATATTGTCAAACTACCTATATAGGAGTTGTCTTAAAGTTTATGACATACAGCATGAAATTTAAAAAAATTAAAAAAATTAAACATCATTCTAGTAAAGAAAAGAAATGCCCATACAGAGGTTTACACAATGTCCGGCCCTAGACACGTTGTCGTGTCAAACATAATGTGCACCATATTCTCTGTTATTTTATTGACTTTATCGACCCCCTCTCGGGGTATGAGAGTACAAACATATTTACAACATAGTATCAATATAACAATAGTATAACAATGATAAACATTTTCTTTGGAAAACTTCAAGTTGATCTATACACTCATAGCCCCAGACCACAGCACCATATAAAAGAATTGGCAAAACTAAGTGATCAAATAAATGGCATTGTGTATCAACAGATAAATGCAACCTTTTTGCCTTTACTAACATACTATACATTGCCTTTCGAGCTTGTGTGACCTGTTTAGCAATTGCTTGTTTAAAGTTACCATTATAATTAAACGTCACTCCTAAATATACAAAGTCATAAACAACTTCAAGTACACCGCCATCATAAACAAATTCTGGAATTCTTCTAACTTTCCCACGTGAAAAAACAACAATTTCGTTTTGCTGGCATTAACAGTTAAGTGCCAAGTATCACAATAATCAATAATTAGGGCTTTTTGCAACTCTTCAGGAGTTTCTGCTAAAATAATTGTGTCATCAGCATATAACAAAGGAAATAACTCATGCTAGAGCGTAAGAAAAAGGTGTTACACCAAAAACACAGCATAAAAATATCATTTTTCGAATGTATCTTTACGGTTATAGATGCTCATGAATAAAATGGAAAGAAGAAGAAGAAGATGTTAAAGAAGAAGAATATTTTAAAGAAGAAGAAGATGATGGAGAAAGAATAGGAAAATATGCAGATGAAGATAAAGAAAGAGGATGAAGAAAAAAAGACGACGACGAAGAAAGAGATGCAGGAGAAGAAGATTATTAGGAAGAAAAAAAAGAAGATGATGATAAAGAAGAAGAAGAAGATGATAAAGAATAATAAAATGATTAAGAAGAAGAATAATATAGTGTCTTTTTCCCAGCATCATCGATAGTTCGATACTGATGATTTAACTAGCTACAAGAATCTGAATAAGTGTAGTAAAGATAACGGGGGTATGGCCAATGTAACAGGTATATTTATGAACAATAAACAATAAGAGTTAGTTTCTGATTACGGTTTTAATGCTCAATTTCGAAACACATTGTGATTTTTCCTTTTAAGAGTAGAATTCACATAATATTATCAACTTTGAAGAGCATTTTCGAGCAAACTAGCGTAAGCTTAACTCAAGTTCTTTGTTACAAAATGAAGAAAGATAAACAAAATTATTACGACTAAATGCATGCTTGCCGTACAGAATATACTTTAAAAAGTCACTTGACTAATATATTAAGGATAAATAAAACATAATATAAAGATTGACAACGTGGCAGAATAAGAATAGATTTGTGGACGGCTGACATTTCGATTGCTAAAATTTAACCATTACCGAGAAAACCAGAGTCTTCATTCTGATGAGGAAAAAAGCAGCCCCGTAAAGTCCTACGCCGAATCTGTTTCTGGGAGATCTTTGAATTTCAGTGCAGTCGATCAGAGGTCACGACCGAAACCAGCCTTCAGACCATCCAATGTGGACATGAAAGACTGGGCGAAATATCTTCAATTTGTAAGAAGGGTATTGAATTAAGTGAAAGTTTGACAAAATCTAGTGATGATCCGAAAATTATAGTTGACGGTCGAAAATATAAGTTCCCTTGTGGGAAATGTGATAAGCCAAGTCAAATGTAATCAACACGGCCTTCCGTGTTCTTATTGTAA
Organism: Strongylocentrotus droebachiensis; assembly: GCA_035222895.1. Lineage (NCBI taxonomy): Eukaryota > Metazoa > Echinodermata > Echinoidea > Camarodonta > Strongylocentrotidae > Strongylocentrotus > Strongylocentrotus droebachiensis. The sequence goes on from JAVYIG010005928.1 coordinate 89,072, forward strand.
AAAATGGTTTCACACTAATTGTCAAGCTATCAGTTTTTCAGAGTACCGCAGGTTATATTATGAATGCCCTGATGAGAAGTGGAATTGTTTTACATGTTGTCTGCCATCTTTTTGTGACTCATTATTTAATGACGATTGTTTAGAGAAAGAAAGCCAAAACGAGGATAGACTAAAAGAAAACTATTTTAAGATAACGCGCGTTACACCTGAAAAGCAAGCGATAGCAAGAGTAATTCAGCCAAACCTCAGAGATGAAAACACTTCTCTTTATCAAGAATTTGAAGAAAAGTTTAAAGTTAAAGGTCTTCATTTTTTACACCTTAATGTGAGGTCTATTCTAAACAAGATATCGGAATTTAGAATTCTTTTTAAAAGAAAAAGGCTGTCTATTATTGCTTTCACTGAAACATGGTTAAACAATTCCATAAATGATGAAGAAATTGAAATAGACGGATATAAAATCATACGCCATGATCGATCCTCTGGCTCTGGAGGTGGTGTATGTTTCTATATCAGAAATGATATTGCATTTAATATTATGGATGCTATAAGTACTGGAGATACGGAATCCCTGTGGATAAATTTGCTTATACCAAGATCAAAACCAATTGTTGTTGGTGTTCTGTATCGACCTCCGAAAAACAATTTGTTTATCGAGAAATTGTCCAATATTCTTGATACATTAAAGAAGGATGACGAAATAATTCTTTTAGGAGACATGAATATTTGTCTTCTTCGCAAATCGCCACTGGCTAAAAAATATATTGACTTGTTGAGTCTTCATGGGTTTAGTCAACTCATTAAAGAGGCAACACGCGTTACACCTACATGTTCTTCTCTATTGGATCATGTTGGTTGTACCAAAGAAAATAAAATAAGTCAAAGTGGTGTCATTGATCTAGGTATTAGCGACCATTATTTTACTTTCTGTACACGGAAACATGTTAGACTGGCTATAGGTCATCACAGGACTAATGATATCAGATCCATGAAAAAATATACAGAAGAGTCTTTCAATCTTCAACTATCTGTTGTTGATTGGTCACGAATAACTGACTGTACAGATGTAAATGAGGCATGGTCAATATTTCAACATGTTTTTATCTCAAATTTGAATATGATAGCGCCACTGAAACGGATAAGAATAAAACAAAGATCAGAAACTTGGGTGACTAAAGATATTCTTTCCCTAATTCACGAGAGAAATATAGTATACAAAAAATGGAGGAAAAGAGCAAAAGATGAGAAGCTCTATAAAAGATACAGAGTATTAAGAAATATGGTCCAAAGAGAGGTGAAAAAGGCTAAACTCGATTACTTACAAAACAAGATAGAAGAAAATAAACAAGATTCGAAAAAACTTTGGCAGAATCTAAAAAGCTTAGGATTGAAAAAAAAGAAGCGAAAAGAACAAGAATCTGTCATTAAAATTGATGGGGAATTATGTCATGATAAGATGGCCATCGCTGATGAATTCAATTCTCATTTCACAAATGTGGCTGCCAAATTAGTAAACAAACTCCCCCCTTCCAAAGACTTTTTCAGCGCAGACAATGATTGTATTCGTGACTTTTACGAAAGAAAAGGTGTACGTGAAAACAGCTTCGAGTTATTACCAATCAGTGAACAATTTGTTTTCAAAGAGTTACGTAAGTTGAATATATCAAAAAGTACTGGGTTAGACTTGATTCCAGCTAAGTTTCTAAAAGATGGTGCGAAGGTTTTATTTAAGCCTCTAAGTTACTTAATGAACCTATCTATCTTGACGAGTACTTTTCCAGAAGATATGAAAATAGCAAAATTGACTCCACTTTATAAAAAGAAAGATAAAACTGATGTTAGCAACTATAGACCTATTAGTGTTTTAAGCGTAGCATCAAAGATTCTAGAAAAATCGGTCTGTGTTCAAATTGAAAGATACTTCAAAGAAAATGATATAATTTATGAATTTCAATCTGGTTTTCGACATGATTATTCGACTGAAACATGTCTAATTCATTTGACTGATTATTTGAGGAGAGAAACTTCCCAAGGGCGCTTTGTTGGTATGGTGCTCCTTGATCTGCAAAAAGCTTTTGATACAGTTAATCATTGCGTCTTATTGAAGAAGTTACAACTAATGGGTTTTGATAAGGCAAGTTTAGATTGGTTCAGATCCTACTTATCTAATCGGCACCAAGTAGTGGCCATTCATGATATTCGTTCCAAACTAATGCCTATAACATGCGGTGTTCCTCAGGGAAGCATTTTAGGCCCAATTCTATTTTCAAGTTATATTAATGATATGTGTATTTGTATAAAAGACTTCAAACTATTATTGTATGCAGATGACAGCGTACTACTCTATTCAAATCCTGATCCTAAATATATTGAGGAAAAGCTCAGTGAACAGCTGTCTACGTGTGTCGATTGGATGACTGATAATAAGCTTTCTTTACACTTGGGAAAAACAGAAAGCATTTTATTTTGTTCTAAAAGTAGTTCTAAAAAGTCATTTGAATTCAAAGTGACACACAATAATCAAGCAATCAAGAGAAAAGAGTCTGTGAAGTATTTAGGCATTGAGTTGGCTAGCGCAATTTCATTTTCATCTTTAGTAGAATCAGTTGTAAAAAAAGCAAATTCTCGTCTGAAATTTTTGTACAGATATCAAAGTTGTATGGATTTAAAAGCAAGACGTACACTCTGTTTTGCTCTTATTCAATGTTTATTTGACTATGCTAACCCTGCATGGTATAGTAACATAAACAAGTCAGATCAAAAGAAGTTGAAGATTATACAGAACAAAATGGTGAGATTTATCAACTGTTCTGGTCCAAGAACTCATGTTGGCTACAGCGAACTTTCTAAAGCTGGTTTTCTTGAAGTCGACCAAAGATCAAAACAACTCGTATTGCATCACGTGCATAAAATATATCATACTAGGTCGAATCATTATATTCGATCCAACTTCGATCTTGTTACTGACGTACATGATTATAATACAAGAAATAGACGATTCAACTTTAACTTACCAGAAAGAGTAGGTAGTATTGGAAATTCGTTTTATTACAATGCCATAAAACATTGGAATTCCCTTCCCAATGGTGTAAAAGAAATAGGAAACTATGATCATTTTAAGAGGAAATTAAAGGAATACCTAATACTTGAAAGTCAGAGAAAAGAAGTGAATGACATGTTATATGATTGAAATTTTTATTCTTCTGTCGGTTCATACTTTTTCATGTTGTATATACTTATGTTTTCGTACGTTATAGAAATTCTACAAATTCATCATTATTTTCCTCTTCTTCCTTCTCCTCTTTTTCTTCTTCTCCTTCTTCTTTTTCTTCTTGTACTTAATATCATTTCTATCATCAGTTTAATGTTGTTATTATTATTATTATCTTTAATAAGTAGTTCTTTTAATTTTCTTATCTGTCTGTAAATATTACTATTTTAACTTATTAATTTTATACATGTCTGTAAGGGACCCCACTGGAAATAAGCTGTCGAGCTTTCGTGGGTTATCCTGTTCAAGCTGACTTATTTTTGATCTGTTATTATTGTATATTGTTGTATGTTGGAAGCTTGTCGAATAAAAATCAATCAATCAATCAATTATGTTTTTCAATTTCATGAAGGCTTACCCGCCCTTTTTCAAATGAGACCCAATCATAATTACAATGACCTTCCAATAGATTTTTTCTTAAATTCTATTTTAAGGAGCGAACCAAATTCTGGTATATTGCTTTGCCGTGCCTCCCTGTCTTCGGGTAGAAGAGTTTTATTCGGAACTTAAAACTAAATCAAGTTTAGGCCTTCTATGTACAAGCAAAAAACGGCCGACCAGGCAATTAGATTAAATGATTTGAATGGGCGCATTATGGAAGCCCAGAAAGTACCGAATGCCCAGCGACGTTAGCCCTATTCTGTTGGTTCCCCCTTTTCTCTTAATTTGTTTTTGATAACATTTCATCTGTTATTGGAAGTGTAATTTGTTGAAAATATCACTATCAGCCTCCTCATACTTTGCATGAAGAGGTAACATGCCCCCAACTCATCATAAACTAATGGAGATAAATCAATGGAATATAGTATTTGAATCTGAGAATCTTCTGATGAGACACGTGGGACAAAGACCCGTTTCACAGAATTTCGTCACGATATTTACGCCAGTGTTGATTAAAACGGAGATTAATACAAAAGTGATAGTGAATCCAATAATTCCAATGATAAGAGACGTGACAATGATTTTCCATTGAGAGTTCAGTGAACTTTCCATATTCTTGATTCGTCCATACAGGTCACCCAAGTCAGATTCTGTGTAAATGGCAGGGCAAGTTTCATCGGCGTCCAACCACGGAAAAACCCAGTAGATAAGATTAGGAAACCATATATCTGTCGGCGATCCAAATGAAATTGGCGAGACCATCTGCAGGACCCTGTAGGTCAATCCAGCAAAAAAGACAACCACCATGACATCAAAAACCCTGTCCACTGGAGGCACACATCGATTTGGAAATCCAAGAATTCTTTCCAGTGTTGCAGTCTTCATTTTGGGGTCTTGATCTCAATAATTCGGTTGCTCCGTTGCGATGTGAAACGGTGGTCCTAGCTCACCGATGTATTTTTCTGTAAGAAGGATAAATTGATATTGAAAACTAATATTTCGGTTCAGAATACACTACATACGAAGAAGGAGGAGTGTCTACTCCTGCAATTTTTTAAACACACAGTGCTCCTTAACTGGTGAAAATACGATGCATGATGGTCGTTACTCAGGGATGTCTATTGTTATTTTCTACCTACTTAATACTTATAATTTACTACCAGACTGTTTATCTCATGGTAATGGTGATCAAAATACTACTTTAATTGGAAATATACTGATTTTTATAAACTACTTAAGTTATCAATAATAGTTTTCGGCATGCTTATGAATATACATTATTGTTTGAACCATCTATATTATGCCCACCTGCTGTTATTGCTGATGATTATGACAATCAAATTGAATAACCTATATTAATGAATATACAGGACATGTACGTCTGAAGTGGTCGTGGACCCACTCGTCCTCCTCAAGTATTAACATGATTTTCAATTTGAATCCTCGGGAAGGGTGTAAGATAAGATAAGAGGAGCTTTGGTATACATGTACTTCGTTATCTAGATTCTAGCCTATCATCATGATTGAATTTTCATCGAAAGTTTAACTAGGTTTGTGTAATTACCGAGGGCCTCTTTTGGGACTGCAAAGGACATGTACCGTACACTAGAGAACCGTGTGGAATGCCCAATTAATTTGTTGTTAATGAGACCAGCTATAATCACCTAACGAGGGGCTCTTCACCATATTAATACAACCTTACTAAGCCTACTTGCCAAAGTACTATAGCCTATGTAATTAGTTGACAACTAGTTTAATAAGTAAAATTGTATAAATATAAGCCCTGATCTTTAAAAAAAATGAAATTTGTGGTGATATACATGTACTTCCATGTTTATTTCTACGGATTCAGGAAGCCTTTGACTATATTGGATGAGATACGACTGCGGGTCCAGAAGCTCCATGTTTTATCTTGACCTTGCGTATATAGTGTGACCAATTATCATGCAAATTTACCTTGTGCATGACGTGTTAACAAAACGGAAGTTCTGTAAAGTCCGGAATGTTCATTAAACATCAACATGCCGGTGAAAATATATCTGGGGGAAATAGCAGTACCATTAACAGAATATCTGCGTCATTTTGCACGAACCGCGAATACAACGGAGATATGATTTAGGGTAATTGGATTACAATAACACCGCGGTAGACATATTTTAGAGTGCTAAGTTTGAAAAATGAAAATACCTTTGAGCTGCCCTCCTACCAGCCGCCTCCATGAGAATGTTTTAGTTATACACGGAAGTGTTAATTTCGTGTTACAATATAAATCTTGCTAGTTTTGAGATAAGTTGCTCGCGATTGTCATTGAATATGCAGCCCCTGTATGGAATGGAGACCTCACCAAAAACCAAATCACCAGGTTAGAAAGAGTCCAGAAGAGAGTTTTGAGAGTGATTATCGGTGCACGTTACTCAACATATGACACTGTCCTAGATGAATTAAAAATCGGATCTCCCTCTGATAGAAAAAAGAGTTTGTGCTTGTCGTTCTTCCAAAAGACCCTACTCTACACTGATCAATTTAAACAGTATTTCCCTCCAGAAAGTAATTCAAGACGTAAACCCCAAATCCCTGAACATCTTGTCTTTGTATTCTGTTGTGTTTTTCTCTAGAGCGCTTAGGGACATGTTTTAATACTATGTGTTATGCGCTATACAAGAACGGTTAATTATTATTATTATTATTATTTAAAACTAAACGAATGCAAAATAGTCCAATTCCGTACCTCATCCGTGCACTTAACCAAAGTAAACGATGAATGATCCTCCTTTTCTTGTACCCTTCAGGGTCGGCAATTTCATCACCTTTTTGTTTTGTTTTGCTTTGTTGTTCTTTGACACCCCTCTTTTTCTTCGTCTTCCTCTTCTTCTTCTTGTATATTTCTTTTTCTTTTCCTTCCCTTTTTTTCTCCTTTTATTTTTTCTTTTCTTTATTTCTAGACTTATTTTGTTCTTCTCCTTTTTTCTTTCTTTCTTCTTACCCTTCTCCTTCTTCTTCTTTCTTCTTTGATTTGATTGCCTTGCCTTTGTTCGTGTATACACTCATACCAATTTTGTATTGTATTTGTTTCATGATTTTTAAAGTATTTTTAAAACTCCATTTTACCATATTGAATTGAACTTAATTGAATTTAAGTAAATCTGTCATGTGACAATAGTTTATCATCCCTCTTCACCACCATCTCTTGTCTACTTTAGGCATGGTTGTATTTCCACTTTCCCTTTCTTCTACTATTTTTTCTTTCTTCTTCTCCTCCTTCCATTTCTTCTTATTCTTCATCATCACCGTCTTCTTCTTCTTTTTCCCTTCTTTTCCGTATCCTCCTTTATGATTTTTCCATTGTCGCTTTCTACTACTTCTTCCTATACCTTTTCCTCTCTCAGTCTTTACTCTTCCTCTTTAAATCTCTCCCACTCTTAATTTCAATAAGTTACAGCGTATTTGCCAACGTTACTCCTCACATTTCAGTTTTACTCTCGTTTTTTTTTCCACCACATACACTTGCTCCGTTTACCGCTTATTGCTTACTTCAGGCCTTCTTCTTTCACATGATTTCAGTAAAACTATGTTACTTTATGCTTTTTAATTCAGATTTCTTTCTAATTTATGTTTCCATATGTTGCAATAAGCTATATTTCTCGTATTTTTTCTGATTTATTTTACAAATTCAATGTATCATGTTATGCTTTGTTATCGCCGTTTTCACGAACCGGCACAGCCCAACGCGCAACGAAATAAGTACATTCTGAGAAAAACGCGTTTTACGTTTAGCCCGTTTTGAATTCGCCAGAAACATGCCTTATGTCAAATTTTATATCACAAAATACATATCAATGAAAGGAAAATATTCTGTATTTTCTATACATTCCATTTGTTAAGCATAATGACAATTACTATTAATATTACGAAGCTTTGGACTCTCGTGCCGGTTCGTGAAAATATTATTTTGCTGTTTACGTAGCAAAAATATTTTCACGAACCGGCACAAGCCACTGTGTCGTTTTTCCTATGTAACTTTACGCGCAAGACAAAAGCGCTCGCGCTGTCTTAGCGCGTATTTTATTTTCACGAACCGGCACAACCGCCTGTGTCGCGTCGTCTAGGTCTTGTAAGCGCAAAGATATTTTCACGAACCGGCACAGCCCATTGACTTATAACGGCGCGTGCCGGTTCGTGAAAATATGAATCGTGCTTTTTGGCTCGTGTGTCGTTTTTGTCATTTGTGTAACCATGGATATCTCAAAAACTAAAGCGTTTTGGATGCTGAAATTTGGTGAAATGAAAGATTGTTGATAACTTATGCTAAAAATGCAAAAAAAATAAAAACTACATTTTGAAGGGATTTCGGTGCCTTGTGCCGGTTCGTGAAAACGGCGACGATATATTACATTATGTGTTATTAACTTTGTTTGTAACTTTTGTTATTCGGCTAAACGCAGCGATGGAAGTTTTATTTGAAATGAACCATTTTGAATTGAATTGAATTGAACTGATGGACATTTTGAAAGCCATGTACGTATAGAGTAAACACATCCGCTGGGAAAACCCAGTAGACGGTCAGTCCAAAATGAAGGAGATATTAATAAATAATTATCAATGATTAAAAACACGAGATAAATATTTATTAAAATTCGCACAATTTATTACTCACCTCGACTGAAAAAATAAATCTGTCTTTGTGCAAACTTGTGAAGTATGCAATTGCTCGGTAGGGTCGACAATATTCCTGATACATGTAGGCACTAGGCAGGTTAGTGGTTAGCTCATGTAAAATAAAGTGATTGTACTTACAATTACGAAAGTGTATATATGAGCACTACCTGTATTGCACAATATCTAATACTATCTTATGGTAAATCAATTACTATGGCATTATTGCAGTGGCCGTGAAGCGTTATTGAACGTGCAAAAGCTAAACAGGCTCGATTCTGGAATGAATTTGTCGAGGTTGTGGTGGGGGAGGGGGCTCCGATGAGCTTCTGTTGCATCCAAGGCCGTCGATTTTCTTCCCGTTTTTTTTTTTTTTTTTTTTTTTTGGGGGGGGGGGGGGGGGGGGGGTGACCAGGGGAACGCAACATTCAAGCGACCATAAACGTATTGATAGCGATTAAATGGGAAAGAACAACTTTGCATTCTAGCGACGCACTGTGACAAACATTTCTTATGCATGCGAGGATTGAGCGCAGCGCTGAGCAAGAACCTTTGCATTCTGAATTGTTAGAACACTTTTCACCACACATGCGAATTCAAATCCATTTCTTCTTTCTATCAGTGAGGTTAGGCAACCTCTAATAATAAATTTCAATACTCTTTAGAGATTTCTAAAGAGACTATTAAGGAGAGAGCACACTGGTATAGATACCCTCCCCCCAATTCCACATAATTTCCAGGATGACATTCAAGCTTTAGATTCCACTGGGGAAATATTGCTCAACTACTAGCATCTCTGTGTTTATTAGTGTGGTAGGCCCCAATGAAATTTGTATTTTACACAATCAAAACGTGGCCTGTGCATTGCCCTCCATTGCCCATACATAATACGGCATCACAAGACTAATAATGCCGTGCTTAACAGGTTCGTGTGAGCGAAGTGACCGAGCTAGAAGGTTTTTAACTGTGGAATAATAAAAATATGCATTCTTCAGCATCCTATACAGCCAAATGACTGCATATACAAAACAAAATGTGGTGTGTTTGAGGAAAAATTGTGTGTGTGTGTGTGGGGGGGGGGGGGGGGGGGGGTCCAGTCCACCCCCATCTCTGAGACCCATGTCTTAAGTGGAAAATTTACGTGATTGAAAAGTGAGAATATCAGAAATACTAAGTTACAATTATGAGACCCACACCAAATCAACAACACACTAACAAGAACCGAATAACTGAAACCAAAATAAAAATGATATACTGTATGTTAATTTTTTTAATAAAATTTTTATTTTCCTAAAATGTTCTACGATTAATAAAAAGTAAATCATCTTTGGATATTTTATTTATACGAGCCTATAGATATCAAATTTAAATGTCAACTTCATTAAACATTTGCATTTTATGTCATGCTTTGTATTTAGGTTTAAGTTCCCCAAAGAAGGAACCTGTAGGTCGGAGTCTAAGAAAAATACGTTATACTAAATCCACCATCACATAGACTTTCAAGGAATCAACTCAATTTAATGTGATCCCGTTCTTTAGATGTGAAACAAGACAATACCATCATTCAAAAATCTGTCTAAATCGTAAGGCAAGATACCAGTAGAATATTTACTCCAGTTGAACAGAAAATATTCATTATAATGTCAAAGTACTTTTATAGGAGTTTTTTTAATTATTTTATGACATAAATCATGAAAAAGAAAAAAGGAAACAAAAGATACTTACTGTCTATACTAGTAAAGAAAAAGAAATACCCAAACAGAAGTTAACACAATGTCCGGTTTTTGACACATCGTCTAGTCAAGCCTTTTTGAAGCACGTGACAAAACAAAAATGGTGAAACTATTGACACAGGCCTTCTCCGACCTACAGGTGCCCTCTTTGCAAAACTTGAATATACCATTAACCTGAATACAAAGCATAACATTACTCATGCTAGAGTGTAAGGAAAAGGAGTTATACCAATTACACCAGCATAAAAATATCACTTTTTGAACGTATCTTTACGGTTATAGATGCTCATGAATAAAATGGATACGAGAACAAAAAGAAGAAGGAGAAGATGAAAAGGAAGAAGAAGATGATAAAAATCAAGAAGAAAATGATGATAAAGAATAGAGGAGAAGATGCAGAAGAAACTGAACATTCAAGTGACAATAAACGTATTGATAACGTGCCCCTCCCCCGTAGCTACGCCACCGATCATCATTATTATAATAGTACATTACACAAGCGTAAACTTTACCCAACGTCTTTGTTTCAAAATGAAGAAAGATAAACAAATATATACGGCTAAATGCATGCTTGCTGTACAAAATATACTTTTATAAGTCAGTTTAAAAACTCACTTAACTGTATTGAGTAAAAATGATTAAAATATCAAAGGTTTGATAACATGGCAGAATGAGAATACATTTGTGGGCTTTTCGACATTTTGATTGCTAAAATCCTACCATTATGCTTTTCATTTCATGGATAATTACCCCTCCCCCTCCATCCGCCCTTATAACAACAGTTTGGAATAAACGAATCAGAATCTTTCAGATGATGTAAGGCTCATTCACATATTGACCTTCCTTAAGCTTTTTGTTTTCCTTTTCAAAATAGCGAAGTACATTCTGGTATATTGCTCCGCCGTGCCTACTTGTCTTCGGTTCTGGTAAAAGAATTTTGATCAAAAATTGAAACAAATTTAAGTTTGGGCCTTCTATTGGATATTGGAGCCGTTGGATTAAATGAATCGAATGGGCGCATTATGGAAGCTCAGAAAGTACCGGATATGACATTGTGCTCTATGACAATACCCCCTTTCCCGAGGTTTCTGTTCCCTTAAAAAAAAAAAAAAAAAAAAATTTCATCTCTCATTGGAAGTGTAATTTGTAGAAAATATCACTCTCAGCCTCCTCATACTTTGCATGAAGAAGTAACCTGCCCTAACTCATCAAAATTCAATGTAGATGAATCAATGGAATACGGTAATCAACTCCGAGATTCTTCTGCGACACATGGGACAAAGGCCGTCCCCCGTCGTGCGAACTGCTCTTGCGCATCTCTCGCACGTAAACAAGTGGCGACAGGGAAGAAAGACGCAGTTCTGTCTCTTATCTAAACAAATGGTGCATAGATTTTCGTCAGGATTAAGTGTACGACTCATGCTAGTAAGTTTTTCTTTTAAGGTATTCAACTTTAGATTGATGGTGGTTAAAAAGTAGCTGAATACAAAAGCGATAATGAATCCCATGATCAGAAAAACGACGATGATTTTCCATTGAGAGTTCGGTGAACTTTCCATATTCTTGATTCGCTCATACAAATCACCCAAGTAAGATTCTGTGTAAATGCCAGGGCAAGTTTCATCGGCGTCCCGCCACGAAAAAACCCAGTAGAAAGGATAAAGGAACCATGACAGCAGAATCAGGACGAGAATTACCACGCACTGGCCTAAGAAATTAAGTATCAACGAGATTGGATAGAGAGTATATGTCAGCAATCCAAATAGAATCTGCGGGATCATCTGCAGGACATGGTAGGTCACTCCAGCAAAGATCACAAACTTGACTTCAAGAGCCCTGCTCGCTGGAGGTACATTTCGATCTAAAAATCCAAGAATTCTTTCCAGGCTTGCATTCAAACGACTCAAAGTTGTCTCCATTTTGGGGTCTTGACCTCAATATTTCAGTTGCTCCGTTGCGATGTGAAATGGTTGTAGCTCACCGATGGATTTATCTATAAGAATAATAAATTGATATTGAAAACAATGATTTCGGTTCAGAATACACTATATACGAAGAAGGAGGAGTGTCTACTCCTACAATTGTGTACACACAGTACTTCATTTAATTAACTGGTGAAAATATGATGCATGATGGTCGTTACTTGCAGGGATGTCTATTGGATCCATTGTTATTTTCTACCTACTTAATACTTATACTTTATTATATTCCACATACTAAGAATCTTGCTCTACGATTGGTCAAAAGTAAATCACGTGATGAAAGATAATTCGCCCATTATTTATGGGAGAAGCAAAAAGTTCGTTACACTGTGTAGATAGTACTACTATCTACACAGTGCAACGCACTTTCACTGAAGATAGAGGTACTATCTACACAGGGCAACGTACTTTCACTGAAGATTATCCAAAAGCGCACTAAAACAGGCGTAATTAAGCGCGCATTACCAATGAGCGCAATTAAAGCAAACGCATGCGCGCACCGTACCCTCAAGGGGTTGGGTTAAACTTTTAACTTTTTTGGTGTGAATTTGGGCCTGGTGTCTTTCATGTAGATGCATACACGTCCTTTTCTTTTTAGTAGTTAAATTGTTTTAAATGTGGAATATAAAGCAAATAATCACCTTTTGGTTTCAGGCGATGGCAAACTACCACTTCCTCGTCGATCAGAATGTATACGCTATCTTTCCTCAGCTTCGCTTCGGAAAGATAGCTACATCCAGATCGCCTCGGAAGTGATAGTTTGTTCCATCACCTTGACCAACGGTAGTTATTTGCTTACTACCAGACTGTTTATCTCATGGTAATGTTGATGAAAATACTACTTTAATTGGAAATATACTGATTTTTATAAACTACTTAAGTTATCAATAATAGTTTTCTGCATGCTTATGAATATACATTCATGTTTGAACCATCTATATTATGCCCAACTGCTGTTATCGCTGATGATTATGACACTACATCTGAAGTGCTCGGGGACCCACTCGTCCTCCTCAACTATTAACATGATTTTCAATTTGAATCCTCGGGAAGGATGTAAGATAAGATAAGAGGGACTTTTGTAAACATGTACTTCGTTATCTAGATTCTAGCCCATCATCATGATTGAATTTCCATCAAAAGTTTAACTAGGTTTGTGTAATTGCGGAGGGCCTCTTTTTTACGGAAGCTTAAAAGTGCCACCGAGATACCAAATCTCGTCTTCTCGACTTCTCGGGTACAAAAAGGTGAGAAAGTGTGATTAAAAATCTCGTCTTCTCGACTTCTCAGGTACAAGAAGGTTAGAAAGTGAGGTTCCAATTCTCGTCTTTTCGGGTATGAAATGGTGAGAAGGCGTTTTTTTACAAACTCACCAAGTCGCCTTGTTTTAGATGAGAAAACGGGGAGGCGAGATGTCCAAACTCGCCGTGGCGCCTTATACAGTACGAGAAGGCGACTTGTTAGGGGGAATCCCCGCTATTCATGAGGACCTCTATTCATAAACGAAATGAGGGTCGCTATATATGATAAAGAGGAAGGTCGCTATTCATAATACGGGATGAGAGTCGCTATTCATTAAAAAAAGAAAATTAAATACTAGTAAGTAATAAACAAAATGATAATAAGATAGCGAGTTAATGGATAAGGGACACCCCACGGCTGTGGCGTAGGCGGGAGGGGGGGGGGGGCACGTGCCCCCGAATATTTGTAGAAAACAAATATTGAAAACAGACGGAAATATACAATTTTGCACGATATATTTTCCATATAGGTAAGGAAGTTTGATTTTCAAAATTTTAAGCCAAATTAGTCCCGATTTGGTGACCCTAAGGCATTATGCAAATGGAAGCGTCCCCTGTATCATGTCTTTTTTAAATTACTTTAATTATTTAGCTTTGATAATTATCATAATCCCCATAATCTAGCTAATATATTTTCCCCGCTTCTGTGGTGACATTGTACCCCTATAAGCCTGTGTCTCTTATCACTGTTGTTGGTGATGGACCATACAAGGAGGAGACTGGCCCTGGTAGCTTCATGCATGTAGAAATAGCATGCTACGTGTAAGTGAGGGGTCAACCGACTTGTGAGATACAGGCAAGCGTCCTGGTCCACCTTCTCGTGGTGGGGGTTGTTAACCCATTGACTTCAATGGGGACGAACAGACCAGGGTGAGGCAGAAGGAAACGGGAACCCACTGTCGTAAATCTCTCCCGAGAATACCACATGATGCACAGATTGAATAAGAGAAACAAGCCTTTTCAGGTGGAAGTTGAGACCCCCAGGGTGCCCACCCGTAATGCTACTGGGGAAGAGGAGGCGACAGCGGCAAGATATGCCCATGACGGTGGTACCCCGAACTCCGCCTCGGAAAGGATATCATCTGATGGCAGGACGTCAAACCCGTCTGTTGTTAACCTATGCAAGAAGAAGCAAGTGCTACGATTAGGCACCTGGAATGTGAGAACAATGAACCAGCTTGGAAAACTGGAACTCCTGATAAAAGAACTTAAGAGTATGAAACTGAACATAGTTGGTCTAAGCGAAACCAGATGGAAAGGGGAAGGAGTACTCAACCCAGACAGAGTCACCACTATTGTCTTCTCAGGAAAGGATAGCGGCAAAAGTGAAAGTGGTGTAGCCATCTTACTCACAAACGAAGCCAGAAATGCACTGGATGCATACACTCCAGTATCAGAGAGAATTGTGATGGTAAGACTGAAAGCAAAACCAAAACACCTCACCATCATCCAGGTCTATGCTCCCACATCAACACATGACATAAACACTATAGAACAGTTTTATGGCCTACTACAAACAACTGTGGATAAAGTAAACAATGGGGACACACTAGTAATCATGGGAGACTTCAATGCTAAGATTGGAAAAGGTGAAGACATCAGGTGTGGAGTAGGCAAATTCGGCCTTGGCAACAGAAACGAGAGTGGAGATAAATTAGCAGAATTCTGTCATGTCAATAACCTTATTTTAACAAACACAACGTTTGACCACCACAAGAGGAATCTATACACTTGGAAATCTCCCGGGGACAGGTACAGGAACCAATTCGATTACATCTTGATCAGGCGCAGATGGAAGTCAAGCATCAAAGATGCCAAAGCTTTTCCAGGAGCAGACTGCGATACGGACCACATACTATCAAAATCAAGAAGACTGAATGTCAAATCACTCGAAGATCCCAAAAACCCTACAGTCGTTCTTGAACTCATCAGAAATTAAATTCAAGAAGAATCTCTCTGAAATAGAAACTGACAAAGAACCTTCATCAGAAACTGTATGGACAGTCTACAAAACAGTGCTTAAAGAATCTGCTGAAGCTACCCTTGGTAAAGCAACAAGACATGCTAAGAAGCCCTGGATTAGTAACGAAGTTCTCTTACTAGCTGAAGAAAAGAGCAAATTAAGACGAGACAAAGGTACTAAAGCCAAGGGAGAAAGGTACAAGAGTCTACGATCAGAAATCCAAAGAAAGATAAGGAAGGATAAAGCATAATGGTTGGAAGAAAGATGTAAGGAAGTAAACGATTTCAACATAGCTGGTAAAGCCAAAGAAATGTACTCAGCTATCAAATCGGTCAAGACCAACCCCAGAGAAGTACAACAATCATGCATAAAAGACAAGAACGGCATCATTTTAGATCAGAGGATAAACATAATGGACCGCTGGAAAGAATATGGAACTGAGCTTTTCGAAAGACCAAATGATGAGTGTCCACAAACAGAAGAGCAGGTCCCTATAATGGAACAAGAACCAGTGCCACTTATTTCAGAAGTTGAACATGCGGTGAAGAAGCTCAGAGCAGGGAAGTCACCAGGAATTGATGGAATACCAGCCGAACTGGTGAAAGCTACAGGACCATATGGTATCAAATTTCTCCACAAATTGTGTGCGAGCATTTGGACTTCTTGCCATTGGCCAGATGAATGGAAGATACAGGAATTTGTTGTTCTGTTTAAATCTGGGGATCAAAAACTGTGCTCAAACTACAGGACTATTGCCCTTATCAGTCACACCAGAAAAATCTTACTCGTGATAATTGTTAACAGAATGAAACAAAAGTTAGAGCAAGAGCAACCAGAAGATCAGGCTGCCTACAGAAAAGGCAGAGGGACCAGGGACATGCTTGTATGTTTGCAAGTTTTACTTGAGAAGGTGATTGCCATGGATCAACAAGCTTTTATTATGTTCATAGA
Organism: Strongylocentrotus droebachiensis; assembly: GCA_035222895.1. NCBI lineage: Eukaryota > Metazoa > Echinodermata > Echinoidea > Camarodonta > Strongylocentrotidae > Strongylocentrotus > Strongylocentrotus droebachiensis. The sequence goes on from JAVYIG010005928.1 coordinate 105,307, forward strand.
CTATTCAAAGGCGTTTGATTCTGTGAGTCACAACAAACTTTTCTCCATCTTCTTAGAATTGGGCTTCCCAAAACACCTCGTCACATTAATCCAATCTCTCTATGTAAACCAAAGAGACAGAATCCGATGGGATGGTGAACATACTGAAGAGTTTGAGATAGGAAAAGGTGCAAGACAGGGCTGTATCCTTTCACCATACCTCTTTGTCACATACACAGAAAGTGGGATGAGGGAAGCAGATGTTGCGCACTATGGCATTAAATTTGGTGGCAAAAACATCTCGAATCTCAGATATGCCGACGACACAGCTCTTATCGAATCTTCCAAAGATGGAATCGAAAGTCTCACTCATGCAGTAAATGATGCCGGCAAGAAACTCAACTTGCATTTAAATGTCAAAAAGACTAAACTCCTAGTTGCTGGGAAAACCTCAGACACTGATTGTAACATCCAGATCGACAGGGAAACAGTCAAGGATGTGGAAAGCTTTAATACCTCGGATCCACAAAGAACAACGATGCCAGCTGTACCAATGACATAAAGATAAGAATAGCCATAGCAAAGAAGAGAATGGTTGACCTGCATGTACTTTGGAATGACAGGAACATCTCAACCGGTCTGAAAATAAAACTGGTCAAAACCCTGGCTTGGAGTGCTTTGCTTTATGGTGCTGAAAGCTGGACACTGCTCAAAGCCAATGAAAATCGCATCATGGCAGCAGAAATGTGGTTCTGGAGGAAAATGTTAAAGATCAGCTGAAAGGACAAAAGAACTAACCTCAGTGTTCTCCAAGAACTAAACACAGAAAGAGATCTCCTTGGAAAAGTGGCCCGGCTAAAACTGGGTTACTTTGGACACATTCTGCGTGGCAGTGGGAGCCCCTTAGCAGCACAAATAATATAAAGCCAAGTAGAAGGAAAAAGAAAAAGAGGCAGACAGAGAAAGCAGTGGTTTGAAAACATCAAAGAATGGACAGGCCTCACATATACAGAAGCCAAAAGATTAGCACAGGACAGAAACAAATGAAGAAAGACAACAAGAAGATGTGCAGATGTGGTCGCCAATCGCCAGCAACTGACGGTGGCAGCCAGGTAGCCAGGTAGGTGTGGTGACAAACAAAAAGGAAAACATAAGACACATAATAATCCTATCGTAATTTGTCCCCCTTGTGGGAAATATTGCCCTGCAACCCTGCCCCGACTGAGCTTATCCAGGCTATGCCACTGAGACATTAAGTAGAACAAGCAGGCCCATTATTATAGCCATTTAAAGGTAAAGACCAGTTATAGTCATGCGATTGCATTGTGAAAGAAACGTTGTGGAATCGATCAGAAAAGGTTGATCATCTAGCATCTAGCATCTGCAAGGTTCTGGAATCATCAAAATGATAAGAAATTTGGCCCATTCTTCATAAAGTTACAAGCACTATACACAGAAAGATGTATATGGGACTACCCTATATCTCTCACAGTCCATGAGAGAAACAAATTTACCAAATATATGAATTAGTAGGCGGTTTCCCGGCAAATTTTTTATCATCATGTATTAGTCAAAACATATTCTTTCACATGATTGGTAATGAGAGCTTCCATTTCATTTTTTGAAATTGGGGCATTTCCAATACTGGTCTTTACCTTTAAGGACTGAGATTGCTATTTTAGAAACTAGTAATTGTTTATACGCCAATGTTTTGTATTTGTAGATTTTAGTAGGACTTCTGAAGCTAAACATTATATAGCCTTAGCCATATCAAAGGACCCAGGCCTGAAGCTCTTCAATTTTAGCCAATGAAGAGTTTCAAGATGTTCGTTTTTCAATGAATTATCATACTTTGGGATACTAGTTAACATTAATATTAATAAACCTACCTTAATTCATCCACAATCTTGATTTCCTGAAACTTTCCTAACACCGAAAACACACTGAGTTGGACCGGACCATGAACCTAGCTATTACCAAGAGAGGGGTCGGGAGGGAGGCACTTAAAAATTGTGTTTTGTTTGGGGGGATAGGGGGCTTGAACACTCTCGGACCTTGAAGGTCTTAGTGTCATGTAGCGTACAAATAGGTAATGCAGTCCCAATATGATTTACTGTGTAAGTTCTATAATATTTCAGATATTAAAAACCGATAGTATTTATATTTCGTACGCTTAAATATTTATTTATACAACTAAACAATATGTCTCTCTCTGTATTCACATTACGAGGTATAATTCATGGAAAAACGAAAATCTTGAAACTCTTCATTGGCTGAAATTGAAGAGCTTCTGGATGCCTCGATATGGGTACGGCTAGATAATTTGAAGATCCAAAAGTTCTACTAAAAGCGACTTTCTATAACAGATTTGGAATCTACCTTGCTCATCATCTTGTACCCGAGAAGTCGAGAAGACGAGATTTGGAATCTCGCCTTCTCACCTTCTTGAACCTGAGAAGTCGAAAAGACGAGATTTGGAATCTCGCTTTCTCACCTTCTTGTACCTGAGAAGTCAAGAAGACGAGATTTGGAATCTCGCTTTCTCACCTTTTCGTACTCGAGAAGTCAAGAGGACGAGATTTGGAATCTCGCTTTCTCACCTTTTCGTACTCGAGAAGTCGAGAAGACGAGATTTGAAATCTCGTCTTCTCACCTTCTTGTACCTGAGAAGTCGAGAAGACGAGATTTGGAATCTCGCTTTTTCACATTTTTGTACCTGAGAAGTCGAGAAGACGAGATTTGGTATCTCGCCTTTTCACCTTCTCGTACCCAAGAAGTCGAGAAGACGAGGAATTATCTCGTCATCTCGGTGGCACTTTTAAGCTTCCGTACTTTTTGGACTGTCAAAGGACATGCACCGTACACTAGAGAATCTTGTGGAATGCCTATTTTATTTTGGTAATGAGACCAGCCATAATCGCCTCACGAGGGGCAGTCTTCTCCATATTAATAAAACCTATGTAATTCGTTGACAACTAGTATTAATTAGTAAAGTTGTATAAATATAAGCCCTGATCTTAAAACAATGAACGTTGTGGTGATATACATGTACTTCCATGTCTATTTCTACGGATTCATGAAGCCTTTGACTATATTGGATGAGATACGACTGCGGGTCCAGAAGCTCCATGTTTTATCTTGACCTCGCGTATATATTGTGACCAATTATTATGCAAATTATGCCTGGATTACATTTGACCTGCGATTAGTCTACGGAGCCTGTATCCTGCCCGTATCCCCTTTTTCGTGCGGCCTCCGTGCGGAGGCAGGAGGCGGTCGTTAGATTTTCCGTACGGATTCACGGGCTCCGCAGCCTTTACGATTTTTTTCGCGAGAAGTTATACAGATTTGAAAAATCGTAAGCCCGTAGCCAGTATACATGTCGTAGGTGGCACTGCACAATTCCAGCACGTGCATCGCGAGGAGGCCTCGCGCTGATTGTGCAGCAAACGCACGAATTTTCGGTAAGCATGGAGGCCAAAAAACGCTCAAAAATAGCACGGCGGCTGCTCGGTCACCGCGCCTTCTCCGCGCAACCTCTGCACGGAAGCTGCACGGGCTCCGTACGATTTCCGTGCGGAGGCTGCGGAGACTGCACGACTACTGCACTGAAATTGCACGATTGCCGAACAATCTCTGAGTAGCCTCTGTACGGGTTTGCCCCGGCTTGCCCCCGACGGCCAATACAAGAAATGGCACGATGCTCGTAGATAATGTAAACACAAACATCGTAGCCCGTAGCCTCCTACGATGCCCCGAAAATCGCAAGAAAAATCGTAGACCAATTTGTCGTACGGCGCCCGGGGCAAATGTAATCCAGGCATTAACCATGTGCATGACGTGTACACAAAGCGAAAGATCTAAGAAACCTAGATGTAAAGTCCGGAATGTTCATTAAACATCAACATGCCGGTAAAAATATATCTGGGGGGGGGGGGGGGGGAATAGCAGTACCATTTACAGAATATCTGCGTCATTTTGAACGAACCGCGAATACAACGAAGATGTAATTTAGGGTAATTGGATTACAATAACACCGCGATAGACATATTTCAGAGTGCTAAGTTTGAAAAATGAAAATACGTTTGAGCTAGCTGCCCTCCTACCAGTCCCCTCTATGAGAATGTTTTAGTTATACACGAAAGTGCTAATTTCGTGTTACAATATAAATCTTCCTAGTTTTGAGATAAGTTGCTCGCGATTGTCATTGAATATGCAGCCCCTGTATGGAATGGAGACCTCACTAAAAACCAAATCACCAGGTTAGAAAGAGTCCAGAAGAGAGTTTTGAGAGTGATTATCGGTGCACGTAATGCCTGGATTACATTTGCCCCGGTCCCCGTACGACAAATTAGTCTACCATTTTTCGTGTGATTTTGGGGGCATCGTAGGAGGCTAAGGGCTACGATGTTTGTGTTTACATTATCTACGGGCATCGTGCCATTTCTTGTATTGGCCCCCGGAGGCAGGGTGGGGGAAAATCCGTGCAAAGGCTGTCGGAGATTGTACGGAAATCGTGTAATTTCGGTGCAGTAGCCGTGCAGTCTCCGGAGCCTCCGCACGGAAATCGTACGGAGCCCGTTCAGCTTCCGTGCAGAGGTTGCGCGGAGAAGGCGCGGTGACCGTTATGCCGTCGTGATGTTTTTGAGCGTTTTTTTTGCCTCCATGTTCACCGAAAAATCGTGCGTTTGCTGCACGATCAGCGTGAGCCTCCGCGCGATGCCCGTGCGGCAATTGTCCAGTGCCACCTACGCCATGTCTACGGGCTTACGATTTTTCAAATTTGTATAACTTCCCGCGAGACAAAATCGTAAAGGCTGCGGAGCCCGTGAATCCGTACGAAAACTTCTCGGCCGCCTCCTGCTTCCGCACGGATGGCGCACGGAAAAGGGGATACAAGCAGGATACGGGCCCCGTAGACCCCCCCGTCCCCCACTCCGGGGGCGGAATGACCGCATGCGTGTTACCAAAATGTCCGGTAAAGGGGCACTTTTCGTGTGACAAAGTCCGGCCCGAGAATCGTAAGAAAAGGGGGTGTATTTTCTTCTTTTTTCTCTCATCTCTTTGGACTCCTGAGAAATTATTCCGAATTTAGGGGGGTAAATTGAGCATTTTTCCGAATTTAGGGGGGTACATTGAGCATTTTTCCGAATTTAGGGGGGTCTCCAAGGCAGGAAAAGCCCGCGCAAAGCCCGCGAAAGGGGGGTTCGAAAATGTTCGCAGTCCTCAGATAGGGGGTGCTTTCAAAAAGAGGGAACGAGCATATGCGTACCCTAAATAACACTGAGTGGGGGGGGGGGGGGGCCGGGCCGTAGACTAATCGCAGGTCAAATGTAATCCAGGCATTACTCAACATATGACATTGTCCTAGATGAATTAAAAATCGAATCTCTCTCTGATAGAAGAAAGAGTTTGTGCTTGTCGTTCTTCCAAAAGACCCTACTCTACACTGATTAATTTAAACAGTATTTCCCTCCGGAAAATAATTCAAAAACACTAAGACGTAAACCCCAAATCCCTGAACATCTTGTCTTTGTATTCTGTTGTGTTTTTCTCTAGAGCGCTTAGGGACATGTTTTAATACTATGTGTTATGCGCTATACAAGAACGGTTAATTATTATTAATATTATTTAAAACTAAACGAATGCAAAATAGTCCAATTCCGTACCTCATCCGTGCACTTAACCAAAGTAAACGATGAATGATCCTCCTTTTCTTTTACTCTTCAGGGTCGGCAATTTCATCACCTTTTTGTTTTGTTTTGCTTTGTTGTTCTTTGACACCCCTCTTTTTCTTCTTCTTCTTCTTCTTCTTGTATACTTCTTTTTCTTTTTCTTCCCCCTTTTCTCCTTTTATTTCTTCTTTTCTTTATTTCTAGACTTATTTTGTTCTTCTCCTTTTTTCTTTCTTTCTTCTTATACCCTTCCCCTTCTTCTTATTCCTTCTTTGATTTGATTGCCTTGCCTTTGTTTGTGTATACACTCATACCAATTTTGTATTGTATTTGTTTCATGATTTTTAAAGTATTTTTAAAACTCCATTTTACCCTACTTTTACCATGTTGAATTGAACTTAATTGAATTTCAGTGAATCTGTCATGTGACAATATTTTATCATCCCTCTTCACCACCATCTCTTGTCTACTTTAGGCATGGTTGTATATTTCCACTTTCTCTTTCTTCTACTACTTTTTCCTCTTTTTTTTCCTTTTTTTTTTCTTCTTCTTCTTCATCATCACGGTCTTCTTCTTCTTTTTCCCTTCTTTTCCATACCCTCCTTTATGATTTTTGCATTGTCGCTTTCTACTACTTCTTCCTATACCTTTCCCCTCTCAGCCTTTACTCTTCCTCTTTAAATCTCTCCCACTCTTAATTTCAATAAGTAACAGCGTATTTGCAAACGTTACTCCTCACATTTCAGTTTTACTCTCGGTTTTTTTCCACCACATACACTTGCTCCGTTTACCGCTTATTGCTTACTTCAGGCCTTCTTCTTTCACATGATTTCAGTAAAACTATGTTACTTTATGCTTTTTAATTCAGATTTCTTTCTAATTTATGTTTCCATATGTTGCAATAAGCTATATTTCTGTTATTGTTTCTGATTTATTTTACAAATTCAATGTATCATGTTATGCTTTGTTATATATTACATTATGTGTTATTAACTTTGTTTGTAAACTTTTGTAATTCGGCTAAACGCAGCGATGAAAGTTTTATTTGAAATGGACCATTTTGAATTGAATTGAATTGAACTGATGGACATTTTGAAAGCCATGTACGTATAGAGTAAACACATCCGCTGGGAAAACCCAGTAGACGGCCAGTCCCAAATGAAGGAGGTATTGATAAATAATTATCAATGATTAAAAACACAAGATAAATATTTATTAAAATTCGCACAATTTATTACTCACCTCGACTGAAAGAATAAATCTGTCTTTGGGCAAACTTGTGAAGTATGCAATTGCTCGGTAGGGTCGACAATGTTCCTGATACATGTAGGCAGGTTAGTGGTTAGTTAGTGGTTAAAATAAAGTGATTGTACTTACGATTACGAAAGTGTATATATGAGGACTACCTGTATTGCACAATATCTAATACTATCTTATGGTAAATCAATTACTATGGCATTATTGCAGGGGCCGTGAAGCGTTATTGAACGTGCAGAAGCTAAACAGGCTCGATTCTGGAATGAATTTTTCGAGGTTGTGGTGGGGGGGGGGGGGGGGTGGGGGCTCCGATGAGCTTCTGTTGCATCCAAGGCCGTCGATTTTCTTCCTGTTTTTTTTTTTTTTTTGGGGGGGGGGGAGGGGGACCAGGGGAACACAACATTTTATGGTCGCTTGAATGTATTGATAGCGATTGAAGGGGGAAGAACAACTAGCGACGCGCTGTGACTAACATTTCTTATACGAGGATTGAGCGCAGCGCCGAGCAAGAACATTTGCATTATGAATTGTTAGAACACTTTCCCCACACATTCGAATTCAAATCCATTTCTTCTTTCTCTCAGTGAGGTTAGGCAACCTCTAGTAATAAATTCCAATACTATTTAGCGATTTATAAAGAGACTATTACGGAGAAAGCACACTGTTATAGATGACACCCCCCCCCCAATATACACATAATTTTCAGGATGGCAGTCCAGCTTAAGATTCCACTGAGAAAATATTGCTCAAATATCAGCATCTCTGTGTTTCTTAGTGTGGTATAGGCCCTAATGAAATTGTATGTTACACAACAAAAAGTGGCCTGTGTATTAATTGATCACATATACACTGTTGGTCATAATGGTGGAATAATTATTTTTACCCCGGTTTAGGGAAGGATTTAAAAAAATTATTTATTTCTAATAGATCTAGATAATGGCATACATTCTCAGATTTTATTGCATATTAATTTGCGAGTGTTTGTTTTGCGTGACTGCTAAATCATATGTGTGCTACTATGCTAATCAGCTAGGGAACCTACGTCCTTAAATCATAATTGACAGTAATGAGGATTAATGCCTCACAAAAGGGCACTAATATAGCTGATCGACACGATTTTTATCCTGGGGCCTCACAGTAACGAGGCCATTGCTTAGCCCCTGAATCATGACTGTACGCAGTGTTTGCTAGGGTACGCGGCCGCCCCCACAAATCCCCAAAACGAAGAAATTGCAATAAATTGTCAAAAATTCATTGCATTTTCCCCCGGCCCCCAACAGGAAAAATTCCTCTCTGTGGCCATGCCTTGAACCATAATGCATGGCCCTACAGAGGAATTTTTCCTGTTGGGGGCCGGGGGAAAATGCAATGAATTTTTGACAATTTATTGCATTTTCTTCGTTTTGGGGGATTTGTGGAAGGGGCCGCGTACCCTAGCAAACACTGCGTACAGTCATGATTCAGGGGCTAAGCAATGGCCTCGTTACTGTGAGGCCCCAGGATAAAAATCGTGTCGATCAGCTATATATTAGTGCCCTTTTGTGAGGCATTAATCCTCATTACTGTCAATTATGACTTAAGGACGTAGGTCCCTTAGCTGATTAGCATAGTAGCACACATATGATTAAGCAGTCACGCAAAACAAACACTCGCAAATTAATATTCAATAAAATCTGAGAATGTATGCCATTATCTAGATCTATTTGAAATAAATAATTTTTTTAAATCCTTCCCTAAACTGGGGTAAAAATAAATATTCCACCATTATGACCAACAGTGTATATAAAGGAATCACAACACTAATAATGCAGTGCTTAATAGGTTGGAATGAGCGAAGCGACAGAGCTAGAAAATGTCCAACTGTGGAATACTGAAACTATGCATGATCTACAGCATCCTGTAGCCAAATGACGGCATATAAAAAATGTTTGGGAATTAATTGTGTGTGTGTGTGTGTGGGGGGGGGGGGGGGTCCAGCCCATAGCACCCACCCCATCTCTCTGGCCTATGTATTGAGTGGTTAAATGACATAATTGAATAGTGAGAATATCAGAAATACCCAAGTCACAACGATGGGACTGACTCCAAACCAACAAGACATACATGTAGAACAAGAGTTTACATTACAACAAGTGACAAAACAAAACAAAAATTGATATAATATTATGTTCATTTATTTTAATATATTTTCTCAAATATTCTACGATTAATTGAAAGTGAAATATCTTTGGATATCATATTAATACAAGGCTATAAATATCAAATTTAAATGTCAACTTCATTGAACATTTGCATGTTATGTTATGCTTTGTATTTAGGTTGAAGGTATTTCAAGTTCCCTAATGGAGGTACCTTTAGGTACTTTAGGTCGGAGTCTAAGGAAAATACGTTATACCAAATACACCATCGCGTAGACTTTCAAGGAATCAACTTAATGTAATGTCCTATTTCATTGCTTATAGAAACGACATATAAACAAAACAGATAGAGACATTGATCCCATTCTATAGTTGTGAAAGACATCACTATCATTCAAAATCTGTCCTAATCGTAAGGCAAGTTACTGGTAGAAGATATACCTCATTTGAAAATAAAATATTCACAATATTGTCGAAGTACTTTTATAGGAGTTGTCTTAAAGGGATAGTTGAGTTCTGTTGCATAGGGCGCTACACAAAATATTTTGTTTGTAAGATAATGAAAAACTGAGTGTCAAATTTGGAAGATCGTAATATTTAAATGACAAAATCATCTCTGTTTGATCAAAATCGGTTCAGAGACGGCTGAAATATAACGATTTCTAATACTTGTGTACCACCACAAATATTAGATATTTTGACAAATTTGAAAAAACCGTTCAAAAAAACCGAAATAACGCTTTTTACGTCGTATTTCAGCCAATGCCGATGTTGGCTTTTTTGTTGGCATTTTCGTGTTGCTTAAATATTACCCACAATTAGCCGGCTCATGTATTGTTAGTTTTAATTAAATAATTAATTAACGGTCACCGTGTTTTTTTTAAAGTGGAGCTGAATTGGTATGATCGTATTGGCTACATTTCACACATTTTGGGGTCTAAAATTACCTTCATAGCAATGTTAAGTTCTAAAAGGCCACTAGAAATGTCATAGATGAGAATAAGAGCAATAACCATGCACTTTGAAGGCATTTGATGTCTGAAAACAGAACTCAACTATCCCTTTAAAGTTCATGACATACAGCATGAAATAAAAAATAAAAAAACATTATTCTAGTAAAGAAAAGAAATGCCCACACAGAGGTTTAAACAATGTCCAGTCCCATTGTCGTGTCAAACATAATGTGCAACATATTTTCTGTTCTTCGAAGCACGTGACAAAACAAAAATGGGGAAAAGATTCACATAGGCCTTCTCCGACTTACAGGTTCCTTCTTTAGGAACTTGTAAATAATGAACCTTCAACCTAAATACAAAGCAAGAAATAACTCATGCTAGAGCGTAAGGAAAAGGTGTTACACTAAAAAAAAAAACAGCATAAAAATATCACTTTTCGAATGTATCTTTACGGTTATAGATGTTCATGAATAAAATGGAAAGAAGAAGGAGAATATGATAAAGAAGAAGAATATTTTAAAGAAGAAGAAGATGATGGATAAACAATAGGAGAATGTGCAGATGAAGATAAAGAAGAAGAAGATGAAGAAGGAGATGATGAAGAAGAAGAAGATGAAGAAGAAGATGAAGAAGAAGATGAAGAAGAAGAAGATGAAGAAGGAGATGAAGAAGAAGAAGATGAAGAAGAAGATGAAGAAGAAGATGAAGAAGAAGATGAAGAAGAAGATGAAGAAGAAGAAGATGAAGAAGGAGATGAAGAAGAAGAAGTTGAAGAAGAAGATGTTGAATACAAAAAGACGACGAAGAAGAAGATGCAGGAGAAGAAGATTATTAGGCATGAAAAAAAAGATGATGATAAAAAAGAAGAAGAAGTAGATGATAATGAAGAATAAAATGATTAATAAGAAGAAGAATATAGTGTCTTTTCCCCAGCATTATCGATACTGATGATTTAACTAGTTACAAGAATCTGAATAATTATTGTAGTAAAGATAACAGGCCAATGTAACAGGTATATTTACGAACAATAAACAATAAGAGTTAGTTTCTGATTATGGTTTTAATACTTAATATCAAAACACATTGTGATTTTTCATTTTAAGAGTAGAATTCACATAATATTATCAACTTTGAAGAGCATTTTCGAGCAAACTAGCGTAAGCTTAACTCAAGTTCTTTGTTACAAAATGAAGAAAGATAAACAAACTTAATACGACTAAATGCATGCTTGCCGTACAGAATATACTTTAAAAAGTCACTTGACTAATATGTTAAGGATAAATAAAACATAATGTAAAGCTTGACAACATGGCAGAATAAGAATAGAATGGTGGACGGCTGACATTTTGATTGCTAACATTTAAACATTATGTTTTTCAATTTAATTAAAGCTTACCCGCCCTTTTTTAAATGAGACCCTATCATAATTACAATGACCTTCCATATGATTTTTTCTTAAATTCTATTTTAAGGAGCGAACCAAATTCTGGTATATTGCTTTGCCGTGCCTCCCTGTCTTCGGGTAAAAGAGTTTTATTCGGAACTTAAAACTAAATCAAGTTTAGGCCTTCTATGTACAAGCGAAAAACGGCCAACCAGGCAATTAGATTAAACGATTTGAATGGGCGCATTATGGAAGCCCAGAAAGTACCGAATGCCCAGCGACGCTAACCCCATTCTGTTGGTTCCCCCTTTTCTCTTAATTTGTTTTTGATAACATTTCATCTCTTATTGGAAGTGTAATTTGTAGAAAATATCACTATCAGCCTCCTCATACTTTGCATGAAGAGGTAACATGTTCCCAACTCATCAAAAACTAATGGAGAAAAATCAATGGAATATAGTATTTGGATCCGAGATTCTTCTGAGACACGCGGGACAAAGACCCGTTCCAAAGAATTTCGTCAGGATATTTACGCCAGTGGTGATTAAAACGGAGATTAATACAAAAGTGATAGTGAATCCAATAATTCCAATGATAAGAGACGTGACAACGATTTTCCATTGAGAGTTCAGTGAACTTTCCATATTCTTGATTCGCTCATACAAGTCACCCAAGTCAGACTCTGTGTAAATAGCAGGGCAAGTTTCATCGGCGTCCAACGACGGAAAAACCCAGTAGATAAGATTACGAAACCATATTTCTGTCGGCGATCCAAATGAAATCGGGGAAACCACCTGCAGGACCCTGTAGGTCAAGCCAGCAAAAAAGACAACCACCATGACTTCAAAAACCTGTTCGCTGGAGGCACACATCGATTTGGAAATCCAAGAATTCTTTCCAATGTTGCAGTTGTATTTTAAGGTTTTGATCTCAATAATTCAGTTGCTCCGTTGCGATGTGAAACGGTGGTAGCTCACCGATGGATTTGTCTGTAAGAAGAAAAAATTGATATTGAAAACAATGATTTCGGTTCGGAATATACTATATACGAAGAAGGAGGAGTGTCTACTCCTACAATTTTGTACACACAGTACTTCATTTAATTATCTGGTGAAAATATGATGCATGATGGTCGTTACTTGCAGGGATGTCTATTGGATCCATCGTTATTTTCTACCTACTTAATACTTATACTTTACTACCAGACTGTTTATCTCATGGTAATGTTGATGAAAATACTACTTTAATTGGAAATATATTGATATTTATAAACTACTTAAGTTATCAATAATAGTTTTCTGCATGCTTATAAATATACATTCATGTTTGAATCATCTATATTATGCCCAACTGCTGTTATCGCTGATGATTATGACAGTACGTATGAAGTGGTCGTGGACCCACTCGTCCTCCTCAACTATTAACATGATTTTCAATTTGAATCCTCTAGAAGGGTGTAAGATAAGATAAGAGGGGCTTTGGTGTTTACATGGACTTCGTTATCTAGATTATAGCCCATCATCATGATTGAATTTCCATCAAAAGTTTAACTAGGTTTGTGTAATTGCGGAGGGCCTCTTTTTTACGGAAGCTTAAAAGTGCCACCGAGACGACGAGATAATTCCTCGTCTTCTCGACTTTTATTATCCGAGAGGGCGAGAAGGCGTGATCCGGCATCTTGTCTTCTCGGCCTTTTTTGGTCCAAGAAGGCGAGAAGGCGAGATTCCAAATCTCGTCTTTTTGAATTCTCAGGTACAAAAAGGTGAGAAAGCGAGATTCCAAATCTGATTCCAAATTTGGAATCTACCTTGCTCATCATTTTGTACCCGAGAAGTCGAGAAGACGAGATTTGGTATCTCGCCTTCTCACCTTTTTGTACCTGAGAAGTCGAGAAGACGAGATTTCAAATCTTGCCTTCTCACCTTCTCGTACCCGAGAAGTCGAGAAGACGAGATTTGGAATCTCGCCATTTCACCTTCTCGTACCCAAGATGTCCGAAAAGACGAGATTTGGAATCTCGCCTTCTTGCCTTCTCGGGTACAAGATGATGAGCAAGGTAGATTCCAAATCTGTTGTAGAAAGTAGCTTTTAGTAGAGCTTTTGGATCTACAAATTATATAGCCGCAGCCATATCGAGGCATCCAGAAGCTCTTCAATTTCAGCCAATGAAGAGTTTCAAGATTTTTGTTTTTCCATGAATTATACCTCGTAATGTGAATACAGAGAAGACTAGATGCCGGATCACGCCTTCTCGCCTTCTCGGACCAAAAAAGTCGAGAAGACGAGGAATTATCTCGTCATCTCGGTGGCACTTTTAAGCTTCCGTACTTTTTGGACTGTCAAAGGACATGCACCGTACACTAGAGAATCTTGTGAAATGCCTATTTTATGTTGGTAATGAGACCAGCCATAATCGCCTCACGAGGGGCAGTCTTCTCCATATTAATAAAACTTTACTAAGCCGACTTGCCAAAGTACTATAGCCTATGTAATTCGTTGACAACTAGTTTTAATCAGTAAAGTTGTATAAATATAAGCCCTGAACTTAAAACAATGAACTTTGTGGTGATATATATGTACTTCCATGTTTATTTTTACGGATTCAGGAAGCCTTTGACTATTGGATGAGATACGACTGCGGGTCAAGAAGCTTCATGTTTTATCTTGACCTTGCGTATATAGTGTGACCAATTATTATGCAAATTAACCTTGTGCATGACGTGTACACAAAGCGGAAGTTCTAAGAAACCTAGATGTAAAGTCCGGAATGTTCATTAAACATCAACATGCCGGTAAAAATATATCTGGTGGAAATAGCAGTACCATTTACAGAATATCTGCGTCACCGTGATAGACATATTTCAGAGTGCTAAGTTTGAAAAATGAAAATACCTTTGAGCTGCCTTCCTACCAGCCCCCTCCATGAGAATGTTTTGGCTTTACACGGGAGTGCTAATTTCGTGTTACAATGTAAATCTTCCTAGTCTTGAGATAAGTTGCTCGCGATTGATGGATTTTTTGAAGCCATGTACGTATAGAGTAAACATATCCGCTGGGAAAACCCAGTAGACGGCCAGTCCCAAATGAAGGAGATATTGATAAATAATTATCAATGATTAAAAACACGAGATCAATATTTATTAAAATTTGCATCATTTATTACTCACCTCGACTGAAAGAATAAATCTGTCTTCGTGCAAACTTGTGAAGTATGCAATGAATCTGTAGAGTGGACAATATTCCTGAAACATGTACGCCTGTATTAGTGGTTAGCTCATGTAATGTAAAAGTGATTGTGCTTCCAGTTACGGAAGTGTATGTATGAGGACTTTGGCCCCTCACATACCTTCGAGAACAAATTTCACCATTTTGGGAATAGAAATGTTAGTTTCTAAACCAAACAAACCGAGTATAAAGGGCAATTTCTGGAAAGTCCGACGCAGTTTTAGTTTTATTAGATCAAATTAAAAACGTGCACATCATTTTGAAATCCCTTAATTATGGTGAATATGTATGAATTAATTCAAATACCTGTTTGGCACAATATCTAATACTATCTTATGATAAATAAATTACTGTGGCATTATTGCAGGGGCCGTGAAGCGTTATTGAACGTGCAGAAGCTAAACAGGCTCGATTCTGGAATGAATTTTTCGAGGTTGTGGGTGGGGGAGGGGCTCCGATGAGCTTCTGTTGCATCCAAGGCCGTCGATTTTCTTCCCGATTTTTTTTTTTTTTTTTTTTTTTTTTTTTGGGGGGGGGGGGGACCAGGGAATGCAACATTCAAGAGACCATAAACGTATTGATAGCGATTAAATGGGGAACAACTACTTTGCATTCTAGCGACGCACTGTGACAAACATTTCTTATGCGGGGATTGAGCGCAGCGCCGAGCAAGAACCTTTGCATTCTGAATTGTTAAAACACTTTTCACTACACATGCGAATTCAAATCCATTTCTTTTTTCTCTCAGTGAGGTTAGGCAACTTTAAATAATACATTTCAATCCTCTTTGGCGATTTCTAATGAGGACTATTTCGGAGATACCACAGTGGTATAGATGACCCCCCGACCTACAATATACACAGAATTTCCAGGATGACATTCCAGCTTAAGATGCCACTGATAAATATTACTCAACTATCAGCATCTTCGTGTTTTTTAGTGTGGAAGGCCACAATGAAATTTGTATTTTACACGATCAAAACGTGGCCTGTGCATTGATCATACATATTATGAAGGGAATCACAACACTTCTATTGCAGTGCTTAACAGGTTCGAGTAAGCGAAGCGACCGAGCTAGAATATTTCCAACTGTGGAATACTGAAACTATGCATGATCTACAGCATCCTACAGCCAACGACTGCATATACTGAACAAAATGTGGTATGTTAGGGAAACGATTGTGTTTGTGTGTGTGTGTGTGTGTGTGTGTGTGGGTGGGGGGGGGGGGGTCCAGCCAGCCCCCTACATCGCTGTGACCCATGTCTTGAGTGGTTAATTGACGTGATTGAATAGTGAGAATATCAGAAATACCCAAGTCACATTAAAGGTACTATGTCCCATTTGCAGGCCAAAAAAATGAAAAAGTTAAATTCCAACTGCATTTGAAAGATAATACTAATTTAGAACTTCCCTAAAAAAGGTGGGGCTTGAAAATGTCCTTAAGAGGGAAAAACACGACTATTAGTTGTCAAATCGACTTTAGGGCTATAGAGCCCAAAAGTAATAGTCTTGATTTTCAGACAATTTGTACCGAATGGTATACGTTTTATGCTGCGCAAAGATTCAATCAGTTTAATCTTGGCCATCACAAGAAGTGGGTTATTGATGTAGACAAATGCTCAAGTACCCTTTACAACTCTTTTCATGTATGTTATTACCAAAGAAGAAAAAAAGCCAGTCAGTCACTAAATAGTGCCTGACAGTGAAGTCTAGGCAAGTAACGGGTTTCCTTGCATAATTTGAATATGAGGACACTGCTAACATTTAAATTTCACAGATAGGACATACATGACATATTCATAATTCCTGCAAAGTTCTACAGAATTTAAGGTTGGCTGCAAAAGGGACATAGTACCTTTAATGAGACCCACACCAAACCAACAACACATTAACAAGATCCAAATAACTGAAACCGAAATAAAAAATGATATACTGTATGTTTATTTTCCTAAAAATGTTCTACGATTAAATGAAAAATAAAGCATCTTTGGATATTTTATTTATACAAGCCTATAAATATCAAATTTAAATGTCAACTTCATTGAACATTTGCACTCTATGTCATGCTTTGTATTGAGGATCAAGTTCCCCAAAGACGGAATCTGTAGGTCGGAGTCTAAGGAAAATGCGTTATACCAAAAACACCATCGCATAGACTTTCAAGGAATCAACTCAACTTAATGTTCTATTTCATACTCATAGAAACGAAATATAAACAAAAAAAGTTAGAGTCATGTGATCGCGTTCTTTAGTTGTGAAACAAGACATAACCATCATTCAAAATCTGTCTAAATCTTAAGGCAAAATACCAGTAGAAAACATATTTCAGTTGAAAAGAAAATATTAATACTACTGGCGTAGTACTTTTATAGGAGTTGTCTTCACGTTTATGACATACGATGTGATATAAACAATAATAAAATAAAAAAAAATAAACATACTATATAGTAAAAAAAAAAGAAAAAAAAAAAGAAGGAAATACCAAAACAGAAGTTTACACAATGTCCAGTCTTAGACACAGTGTCTTATCAAGCATAATGTGCACCATATTCACTGCCCTTTGAAGCAGGTGAAGAAAAAAATGGTGTAAAGATTCAAACAGGCCTTTCCGACCTACAGGCTCCTTCTTGGTGGAACTTCAAAATACTGACCTTCAACCTATACGAAGCATGAAACAACTCGTGCTAGAGCTTAAGGAAAAGGCCTTATACCAAATAAACCAGCATAAACATATCACTTTTCGAATGTATCTTTACGGTTATAGATGCTCATGAATAAAATGGAAACAAGAAGAAGAATATGATAAAGAAGAAGGAGAAGAAGATGATAAAGAAGAAAGAGAAGATGCAGAAGAAGATGAAGAAGAAGATGAAGAAGAAGGAGATGAAGAAGAAAATGATGAAGAAGAAGAAGATGAAGAAGGTTAATAAAATGAAGATGCTAAAGAAGAAAAATAAACGACTTTCTCCCAACAATAAAAACAATTATTAACGAAGCTGATTGTTTTAACTTGTTTACAAGAATATGAATTGTAGTAAATATAACGAGATTATAGCCACTGCAATAGGTATTTTTACGAAATCTAAACAGTAAGAGTCAGTTTCTGATTACAAGTTTAATACTCAATATCAAAACAAATCGTGATTTTTCTTTGTAAGAGGTGCATTGAATCGTCACATAATAGTATAATCTTTGATTAACATTTTTCGAGCAAACCATCTCCTTATATTATATCACGTTCTTTTTAGTTTACCTTCATATTTCCCCTAGCTCTCATCTCCCCATTCGATTGGGGTAGGGGCACGTTCGGGTGGGGGCACGTGCGTCCCCCCCGTATCTACGCCACTGATCATCATCATTATTCTAGTACATTAAACAAGCTTAAGCTCTACCCGTCGCCCTTGTTTCAAAATGAAGAAAGATAAACAAATATATACGACTAAATTCATGCTTGCCGTACAGAATATTCTTTCAAAAGTCACTTTACTGTATTAAGACAAAATTATTCCAATCAAAGTAAAAAGTTTGACAATGAGGACAAATAAGAATAGATTTGTAGGCGTTTCGTCATTTTAATAGCTACAATTCTGCCATTGATTATGCATTTCATTTCATGGATAATTACCCCCCCCCCCCCCCCCCCCTTCCATTCGCCCTCATAACAACATTATGGAATATATGAATCCCATTATATAAGGCCCATTCACATGCACATAGTGACATTCCCCAAGCTTTTTGTTTTCCTTTTAAAAAATGGCGAACTCTATTCTGGTACATTGTTCTGCCCTACCTCCTTGTCTTGTGGTAAAAGAACATTGATTGCACTTGAACTAAATCAAGTATAGGACTTCCATTGGGTATATTGGGGCGATCGGATTTAATGATATAAATGGGCGATTTTGGAAGCTCCGAAAGTAAGACGATAGCCTTATTCCGAAGGTTCACTCTTTCTTTTATTTGTTTTGATCGTCTCTCATTAGAAATGTAATTTGTAAAAAATATCACTTTCAGCCTCCACAAACTTTGCATGAACTTTGTTGCGTGAAAAGTACTCCCATCACCGGAGATTTTGGGATCATGAGCGGCGATCCCTCCGTTCCCGGAGTGTGTGTGTGTGTGTGTGTGTGGGGGGGGGGTGCCCCCAACTCACTTGCCCCCACCCTCATCAAAATTCAATGGAGATGAATCAATGGAATACATTCATCAACTCCGAGATTCTACTGCGACACAGAGGACAAAGGCCGTCCCCCGTTGTGACAACTTCTTTTGCGCATTGTTCACACGTATACAAGTGGCGACAGGGAAGCAAGACGCAGTTCTTCCTCTGGTCTAAACAAATGGTGCATAGATTTTCGTCAGGATGAGATGTACGACTACTGCTAGTAGGTCTTTCTTTTAAGGTATTCAACTTTATATAAATGTCGATTAAAAAGCAGCTGAATAAGAAAGCGAGAATGAATCCAATTATAAGAGAAATGACAACGATTCTCCATTGAGAGTTCAATGAACTTTCAATATTTTCAAATTGCTCATAATAGGCGGCATCCCAGTTCCAATATGGGTCCATGGCAGAGTGGGGTTCCGCGGCTACCCACCACCAAAAAGCCCAGTAGAAAAGATAATGAAACCACGTATCTGTCAGCAATCAAAACAAAATCTGCCAGACCATCCACAGGACGATGTAGGTCAGCCCAACAAAGATCACCAACTTGACTTCAAAAGCCCTGCTCACTGGAGGCACATCCGATCTAAAAATTCAATAATTCTTTCCAGTGTTGCAGTCAAACGATTCACAGTTGTCTCCATTTTAAGGTTTTGATCTCAATATTTCAGTTGCTTCGTTGCGATGTGAAACGCTAATAGCTCCCCGATGGATATGTCTGTAAGAAGAATAAATTGTTATTGAAAACAATGATTTCGGTTCAGAATATACTATATACGAAGAAGGAGGAGTGTCTACTCTACAATTTTGTACACACAGTACTTCATTTAATTAACTGGTGAAAATATGATGCATGATGGTCGTTACTTGTAGGGATGTCTATTGGAGCCATTGTTATTTTCTACCTACCTAATACTTATACTTTACTACCAGACTGTTTATCTCACGGTAATGTTGATGAAACTACTATACTTTAATTGGAAATATACTGATTTTTATAAACTACTTAAGTTATCAATAATAGTTTTCTGCATGCTTATGAATATACATTCATGTTTGAACCATATTATGCCCAACTGCTGTTATCGCTGATGATTATGATAATCAAATTGAATAACCTATATTAATGAATATACAGGACATGTACGTCTGAAGTGGTCGTGGACCCACTCGTCCTACTCAACTTTTAACATGATTTTTAATTTGAATCCTCGGGAAGGGTGTAAGATAAGATAAGAGGGGCTTTGGTGTTTACATGGACTTCGTTATCTATATTCTAGCCCATCATCATGATTGAATTTTCATCGAAAGTTTAACTAGGTTTGTGTATTTACAGAGAGCCTCTTTTTGGACTGCCAAAGGACATGTACCGTACACTGGAGAATCTTTGTGGAATGCCCATTTTATTTTGGTAATGAGACCAGCCATAATCACCTCACGAGGGCTCTTCTCCATATTAATAAAACCTTACTAAGCCTACTTGCCAAAGTACTATAGCCTATGTAATTAGTTGACAACTAGTTTTAATTAGTAAAGTTGTATAAATATAAGCCCTGATCTTAAAAAATGAACTTTTTGGTGATATACATGTACTTCCATGTTTATTTCTACGGATTCAGGAAGCCTTTGACTATATTGGATGAGATACGACTGCGGGTCCAGAAGTTCCATGTTTTATCTTGACCTTGCGTATATAGTGTGACCAGTGGCGTAATGAGCAAAAACGTTTGGGGGGGGGGGGGCTGACAAAAAAAAATCCGCAGCACCCCACTCTAACATGCATGGGCATCAATGGCGGATCCAGGAATTTCTTACCGGGGGGGGGGCACAAAATGGCATGGGGTTAAATATATGTAAAACGATGAAGCGACAGAACGAGGGGGTGGGTCTGGGAGGGGGTTCTGGCCCCCTCCCAAGGTAAATAGCATTTGCAATTTTAAAACCAAATTAGACGCATTTTCAGGCACTTCCTGGAGTAATATGACGTACAATTGCTTTCTCCTACCCCTTCCAAGAGTAGGAATCTTTGCAATTTGAGAACCACATTTGGCGCATTAATGTCCACCGGCACTTCCTGGAAAAAAAACGAGGCCTTCTGATTGGTTAGAAGCTAGAGAAAAGTGATCTGTCACGGCTTGAGACGTTGTATATGCTTTGATGCCGCACAATGCACAAAGACGGTGGTCCGGTACTTCATCAGTAGTACTTGCACAAAATTTCTCGAGTGTATATACTGTGTCGTTGTCAGGGGCGTCGCCAGATCTTTGTCAGTGGGGGGGGGGGGGGGGGGGGGGTGGGGAAGGTGTCGAGGCCACCGATTACCGACAAAACGAGCAACCAATTACCGACAAATATATTAATGCCAATGCTCAAATGTCTACAAATTTAACCCTATAAACCCGAGGCCAGGAACTAAGTTATTTTTCAGTCTCCCCCCTCCCGTGCGAAGCGCGGAAACTTTGACACTTCATTAAATTATTAGAGAAAGAAGACGATCCGTAGTATCGTTCTAGACTCTTAATTCTTGTTTGGAACCAGTTCCCTCCCCCTCCCGCGCGAAGCGCGGCAGCTTTGATGTTACAATAAATTATTACTCTTAATCCTTCTCTGAATTGGCAGCTTTCACGTTTCATTAAACTATTACTCTTAATCCTTGTCTGAATTCATTTTCGCCCGCAGAAGCTTTGACGTTTCAATAAATTATTACTCTTAATTCTTGTCTGAATTGGCATCCCGCGCGAAGCGCGGAAGCTTTTCACGTTTCATTTAATTATTAGAGAAAGAAGACGATTCGTTGTATCGTGTTCCTGACTGAATTCAGTTTCCCCCTCCCGCGCGAAGCTTTCACGTTTCATTAAATTATAAGAGAAAGAAGACGATTCGTTGTATCGTGTTCTTGTCTGAATTCAGTTTCCCCTCTCCCGCGCAAGCGCGGAAGCTTTGACACTTCATTAAATTATTAAGAAAGAAGACGAATCATTGTACCGGTTCCGACTCTTAATCCTTGCTGGATACATTTTCGTCCATCTTGCGCGAAGCGCGGAACTCTGACGTTTCATTAAACTATTACTCTTAATCCTTGTCTGAATTGATAGTCGCCCATCCCGCGCAAAGCGCGGAAGCTTTCACGTTTCATTAAATTATTAGAGAAAGAAGACGATTCGTTGTACACCCACAACAAAAAGTGAGTCATTTGACTCATTTAAGCATAATTTTCGTGAGTCAGGTGTAAATTGACTCATTAGTAACAACCAATGAGTCTCTATTGACTCATTTATATTCACCAGTGTGTCAATCATGAGCTGACGCATTTGCAACATGCTTCGACTGACTCACATGGTCGTAAAAAATGAGTCAAGATCGACATAAGAGC